>JAJOOR010016426.1:0-34861 GCA_036250505.1 Solanum acaule | reverse complement strand
TCAAATTAGTGTATCTCGCGCATCAGATTAATGTATCAGCGCTTATATTATTGTATCTCGCGCATCAGATTAGTGTATCATGTATAAAATGTACATCAAATTAGTGTATCATGTATAAAATGTAATGTATCTTACTTAACGATTAATGTATCTCGCGCATCAGATTAATGTATCAGTGCTTATATTATTGTATCCGTTTGAGGGATTTCTGTAATTATAAACTTTTAAGGGATAAATTGTAATTTTGCCTTAAAAAGTATGTGATTTCTGTAAATTGCCCTATATATAATAATAGAGGGAAAAGGAAGAAATATTTGAACTTGGGTCTTTTTGCCCAAATCCAATTGAATTGGGCTTTTGCCCACCTGTCCTAAAGTCTTAAAAATGTCAAAACCATGGGTTTTTGCCCATCTCATAAAAATTAGCTCCTAATCAGTTTGGGCCTGCTATAATTTCATTTGAGACTTTGTCCCCTTTGCCTTGAGAATTTGTATACACTGACCGTGTACTGCTGCATATGGACTGTATGTTAGCCCATTTTCTTGTATATTGAGTTGTGTACCAAATGCATACAACCCATTTTAGCTCTTCCAACCTGTATTTTGATTATTGGATCTGTATATCAATACTTTTGTCATTATACCAGTGTATACAATTGTATACAGCGGGTATACAACTCCTTTTTGAGCTTTTGGTGGCTTGCATTAACTTCCCTTTCACCCTCGAACGCCAAAGGTTGACTCGATACTCAAAAATGCTGGGAAAAGGAGTCTCCAAGGACTCGAGAGGGGCCAGTTCATGCATAGAAAAGAACAAAACTAGAATGTAAATTAGAAATAAAACACACCTTAAATCTATATACTACAACTAAGACACACAAAAATGAAATAAGGCAAGTATGCATGTGACTAGTTCACTGCCAAATTATGCAAAGATGACCAAGGAAAGCATATAATATCTAAAGAATCCTTCTCTTAGAATTTAACTAACCCCCATATGATAAGATAAAATGCTAAAATGATGATTACAGATAGACAATTAGACTAGCAATGTTCGAATAAACAAAGGGCTTATGCCTAATTATCTAGATGCAGACGAATGATAAATGAGCAACTATCAATCAAAAATGGAGTGGACTGTTGGAATTAATATTATTAAATCTAAAACATAATATGGAACTAAACAAATGCATTAAAAAAAACCCATGTTTTAACAAAATGGATTTGAGCATTTGAACATGAACAAATTAGTAAATAAAATTGACAAAGAATGCTACTGCTTTGCAGGAACTTAGACATGAGTAAGAGAGGGAATTTTAGCATTTTTTACAACTTCAAATAAAGAAAGAAGGCAAGCATAAGCAACAAAACATACCATAAGGTTTAGCACAATTTTTCATACAATGAGGCATGCATTTAAGGATAAATGAGAATGAATTAAAAGTCAAACCTTAGGACTATAATCTTTCTGAAATGAGAATCAATCAACATAAGCCATTTGAGGAGAAAAGAGGAAAATAATTCATGCTTAAGAGACGCAAACAAGGATAGGACACCACTTCATCAAATAGAGATTTCAACTTAAAACTAAATATGAAACTTGACCTATTTATCTTACACAAGATATAAGTCTGTGAAGTGTTCACATGGGCAGAAAGCAACATTCCAAATCAAAAGTATTAAAACAATCAACTAACATCCAAGACAGCAAGTATAAAGACACCGAACGAACTCGAAATATCGTTGTCTTGATTCATTCATCCAACTTGAAGTGAAAGAATGAAGGATATGACATCAAATATTAAACAATAACGCAGGTTCAAGCTAAACAGGAACAAACTAATACTAATACGGTCATTTCAAAAACTGATCATGGCTACTATGAAAACTAAGACGAGAAAAAAGTAGCAGCAGTCACCAAACAGCCCACCTACATCTATACACATATTAAAGTCACAATCGAAATTGAAAAATGAAACAGTAGGCCAAAGGAGACGAAGAACCTCAATTCTTATCAATATCTAGAAGCAAACAAACCATATTCGATGAAGCAAACCGAGTTACACAGGAAACGAATGAACTGAAAAAACCGATTAACTAAACAGAAAAAGTTATACTGCTGACTTGAAACCAAACAAAAATCAAAACAACCCAAATTCCTATCATTCAAATAACTCAACAGTTAACATACCGGCATATTGAACATAACCAAAATACGAACTGAAATCGGGGGTTACCTTTTAAGGGGCAGCGAACTAGGGGCGAGACGAGCAGTGGATGACTTCACCACTACGAAAAGTTGAACACGAACAGCGAACAAGGAACCTGGGCAGAATACAAACAACTACCTCGAATTCCAAATGAACTTGTGAGAGAGAAATCGACGGCACCAAAGGCACGGCCTAAGAGCCTGAACGAATTATTAATTTTTCTATTCGGGAGTGTATTTTGAGTGTATTACTACCTTTTGCTAAGGCTATTTTCTGTATTTCAGCTCAAAAATCCCACACCAAATTAGTGAAAGAACAAGGTATTTATAAGGGAAAACTAGGGTTCTTTCGGGGGAAAAGGGCTGGAAAAATTGGACGAAATTCCAGACCCACGAATTTGAATTCTCACTCGAATTCTATCCAAAAATCAGAATATTCCAAATGATTCTCTCAAATTCAACGAATTGAAACATAGGTGGATGGCCTTGATCGATCCAATGTCCTTGGGAGTTACGTGGCTCGATCTTAAGGCCACAAGGACGAAAAATGTGTGTTGGCAGGTGCTTTTGCTGGAATCGTGGCTGAAACTTGTACGAACGGAGAGGGACGTTGGAGAAGACGACACAACGGTTGGATTGGAATCGCTGGACTGCTCGATTGGACTGGAATCGCTGGACTGCGCGATTGGACTGGAATTGCTGGACTGCACGATTGGACTGGAATCGCTGGACTGCTGGTCTCCTTGTCGTTTTTTGAATTGTGAGCGCTGGGATGTCGTTTGGTTCGTTGCTGTTGACGACGTGTGAGGGAGAGGCAAATACGTACGGGGTCTGATCTGTTTTGGGTGAATTGTACGCGTCTATTCTGGGTTTTCTTTGATGAATAGGGAAATTGGGTCGGGTCAAGGTTGAGGAGAAGAAAGAGTTGGGCTGGATCTTTCTGAATTGGGAAATAAAAAAAGGACAAATTACTTAACTACACTCCTTTACTTACCTTAATATCCATTTATCCTTACTTATTTCAAAAATTTCAAAAATCCCTTATTTCCCCCAATTAATAAAATCTGTAAGATACATAAAGATTTCCCACCTTTTTTACAGCCAATACTCACGTTTCCCACTATAAATTTCACTCCTTTTTTTCAACCATCACACACGTTTCCCATTAACAATTAAACTCTTCCATTCCATCCCTAGAATATCTTCACTTCTTAACAAATTTCAAATCAATTTGATTTTCAGTAAGAGTATCCTCAACTGTACTGATTTCTAAGTTTCTCCATTGTTGTCTTCTTCGTGCCTTTTACTGATACATATGGAACAGGGTCCATCCGATAGTGATGGTGTTTCTCATACTAAGACTAATCGTATATATGATTCTGATGATGAAATGTGGGCTAAGAACAGATCCAAGCGATTGCATGACCCATTAGCAAAGAAGGACAAGATTGTTGTCAAACAAAAAAAAAAGGTTGGAGAAACCCCCCCAAAAAAAGGGAAGAAAGTGACATATGTTGTTTCCAGACCCACACTTCCTAAGGTATGTGTTTAAACAAACTTTTATATTTTTATGGTTTACCCTTATGGTGTTGGTTGTGTTTGGACTAAAATTGTTAAAATTCAATTACAGTGAAGATACATTACTTATCAATTCAGTGTTTTCATAGTATGTTAGAACAATATCGATTTGTAATCGGTTAATTTAGTGTTTTGCTGATACATTAAAACCCTAGTTTTACATTGATGCATGTGGTTTGTGAAATTGAATTAAGAGTCATTTAACAATGAAGACAGATTCACTAATTTTATCATTCATGTATCTTCAATCGTGTTAATTTCAAATTCAGTAAAAGCATCATGTGTTGTACAATTTTGAAGGTGTATCAGTTCATGATTTTGTTTATTGATGCTTATGATGTATCTGATACATTTATATAATTCCTTAAAAATGAATGCCTAATACATATATGTATTGAAATTCATGTACAATATACTGTTAGTGTCCTTTATAGTTTGTTCCTTAAAATAATTCAAGTATTTGGTTAGTTGGGCTGATGTTAATTACTCATGTATCTTATCCATTTCATGGTGTATGAGTTCATGATTTTGTTTGTTCATGCATATGATGTATCAGATACATTCATATAATCCTTAAAAATTAGTATATTGTTAGTGTCCTTTACAGTTTGTTCCTGAAAATAATTCAAGTATTTTGTTGGTTGGGCTGATGTTAGTTACTCATATATCTTATGCATTTGACGACATGTTTGATATGATGTCATTATAAAACTATAATGTATTTACTGAATTTACATATTATCTTCAATGTATCATTCTCTCTTAATTACATCATTTGTTTGAGATTAGACAAGTACAATTATATATTTTGTTTTCTTGTATAAACAGGGCATGAATTATGTTATAAAAAAATACCAGCACATCCATTGAGATTTGGAGCAACGTTCAATTTTGATTTTGTGAATGAAATCAAAAAGTCCATAAATGAAGAAGGCGTTGAAATGTTCAAGAATACAATCTTTGGACCATATTTGAACATTCCGAAATATAATTTCCAGGGCCAGATTACTAAGTGCTTGTTGTTGTTGGAGGTGCAACACGATAACAAAGATGTATTGCATGTTCGACATGCTAACGGGATTGTATTGCAGTTTGGTATAAAGGAATTTGCCATTGTAACTGGCCTTAAATGCAAAGGAAATGTGGCAGATTTTTCATATCCGGAATCCACTCCGAGCCGGTTACTACAAAGGTATTTCCCTGATTCAACTACAGGTATAACCAAGAGTCGCTTGATACAACGTTTTGTAATGGGTAATTGGGATACCACACAGGACGCCGTTCAGATGGCAATCTTATACTTCATCAATACTTTCATGTTATGCCATCTTGGTGAGACCTCAATAAAGATTGAAGAATTTCTAATGGTCGAAGATGGTACGTAAGAATTGTATCATTGGGGAAAGATTGCATTCAATAAGCTAATTACATCACTCAGGCAAGACTTCAACCAAAGCAAATAGATGTAACGCTTATTTGGTATGACTTATGCACTCAATGTATGGACTTACGAATGTGCATCTAGTCTAAATCCAGAGATTGTTGTTAAAGTAGCGAATGACATTCCCAGGATTTGTAATTGGACTGTCATGGCTGTAAAGCCAAAGTATGAAAAGTTTATGTCCAGCATTTCTCCGAGGTAACATTACTTTTAAATTTGCAATTAACTGTTTTTCAATAAGCTTTCTAATTTTTTTTTTTGTAAATAACAATTTTGTATGATACATAATATTGTATAACATTTAACCATTTTAAAATGTAGAATGCATGTTCAAACATTGTACTAACACAAGATGAAGTTGAGGCCCTTGATTTACCCGATATTCAAGATGCTCATACTCCTGAACCATCCACAACAGCAGTGCTGCCAAACAAAGTGCAAACAAGGGCTTCCACTTTAGGTTTTGAGGATTTCTCAACAAGCCCTTCTGGTCATTTATTGAGAAAATCATCACGTGTGTCTGGTACATCATCTCCCCCACCACCCAAAAAGAGAAAGAAAATTGATACACCTAAAACAAAGGTGTCAGAACCTGAATTGTCAGAGCAGGGCCGCCATTAAACCAGTCATTCTAAATGCCGAATGAAGCACCTACCCCACTTGCTAATGTATCTCTTGCCCATGTCTCTTCACAAGTCCAAAAAGATAAGTCTTTATATCGCGATATTGAAGAACTGAAACAACATATGAAGGAATACGTAAGTAATGATATTAATTTATATTCTTTTGCTTATTCATAAATATAAAACTAAATGTTAATTTTTTTGAATAGGTTGACTGTAAATTTGAGTATCTTGTGAATTTGATAAAGGCAAACCACTCTGAGATGATGAATTATAGGAATAGGGAGGACGACAAACAACCAAAGGTACTATGTTGTATATCTGTTTTGTTTGTGTGTTTTAACTTTCATAGCTCATTTTGTTAAAAAATTAATTCATGAAGGATTTGGGCGGCAAGTCTACGCCGTGCATTGTTGAAGTTTCCGGTAAATAAGGCAATGATGGATATCAAACAAGTACCTGCAAGTTTGATCAACAACCAACCTCACCGATACAGGTGGATTTTGCCATTAATGACCAAGACATTGGTGTATCTGATTTTGATGTTGAAGATCAGGTTTATTTTACTTTATTCATTGCGGATATCTAATTAAACAATTTATCAGTAACATATTTTGTTTAAAAAAAACTTGTTTAAAAAATACAGACTAAAGATACATTGAAGAATCATCAAGAAATGAAGAAAGCTTCAGAACTTCAATCATCAGATGCAAATGTTCATCATACTGCAGAAACAACTGAGCATAAGAAGGTACTATTGTCATCGTAAATTGACAATTAGTATACATCAACTTTGTAGTGATACATCAAAATATGTCATTATAATACATTGTAGTTTACTTGTGTGATTATGATACATCCAATTTTTGTGTGTATGATTCTTTAAATTTTTAATTATGTGTGTATATGATACATTACAAGATACATACCAGTGTGATTATGATACATTGCAGTTTATTTGTGTGATTTGTATACATCAATTTTTTGTGTGTATGATACTTTACATTTTTAATTATGTGTGTATATGATACATTCCATTGCAAGATACATATCAGTGTGCCTAAATAAAATTGATTGTCTACTATATGTAATTTGTCTTGATACATTAACAGTCCTTTGTCTATGCTACATATGTTGTTTAATGTATCCTAAATTGTACAATATATTGTTATTCAGGATGGTCCAACAGCACAAATGCCTCAACAATTCCTCGAAGGAACAATGAATGAAGATGCTTCATATAAAGTTCAACGTAGCACCAATCAGTCTGTGCCAGATACTGCTACATTTGATACATCAGTAATTTATGCTTTATGTATCATTTATATATCATATGATTTATCAAATCTTATTTAATTATCAATTTGAATCATATAGGATTCTACAACATCTGGTACAATATCATTTGAAACTCGAGAAGTCATGCATACACTTATTGCTGATCTAGGAAGATTGCCTATTCCTGTTAAACCAGTTAGTGCGGCAAATTCACAGGAATTAACGAACAGCCAAAGTTTTCTTTCGGACAGTCAATTACCCACTGATATTCCAATCACAGAGATTGTTGTCCGAAGCGATACATATACTCCTCTTGCACGTATCAGGATGCCTTCAAAAATCTGCAAATCTCCTTATTTGACTTCATTTGGGTCAAGTGAAAAAGGAAAAGAGGTCATGGAGGATGTAATTCGTCCAAATTTTCCATTTGAAGGTTGTGAGATCACAAACCGAGCCCCGTCATTTCTGATTGATGAGTTTATTAAGTGGGTTACTACAAGTCTTCTCAAAACACATGCCAAAAAGTAAGTTTTATACTTTTTACTACATTTGTTCAATTTTGAAATTACAAATCTTGTTGCACTTTTAAATAACATCTTTTCTTTACACTTTATAACACAGGAAACCAACAGAGGATAAGTACAGAGCAAAAGCCTCTTCATTGGATTTTGAAATGATGGATTATGTTGTTGCAAATTCGTCTAATAAAAATTGGTTCTATGCCATGTCCCAGTCCAAAAACTGCTGGACTGATCAAGTAAATATGACATGTATATGTAAATTTCATGTTTCTGATACATTAAATGGAAATGTATCACATATAGTTATCTTGATGTATATGATACATTCATATAATAGGTGTTATATACATATTAATTCAGTATCTAATATTTTATTTTCATTATTTTTCTTTTTAAATGTATTATTATGTTTATAATGTTTTGTGTAGCACATTGATGTTGTTTTTTACTACCTTCGTAAAAAATCAAAATTTCACAGACACAACAGTCAGTTGTTTGTTCAGTTCACATATCAAAAATACCCATGAAAGGTATTATAACAATGTGGTTGATGATGATATTAGTACCCAAGAACACATTCATCGTGCAGTAACTGTATCTGTACATGAGAGGTCAATAACCAACGTCATGAAAGGATTTTCAATACCAGTTGCATTACCATGGCATCTTGTGGATGATGCTTACATTCCGGTTAATTGTGATGGACAGTTCCATTGG
Source organism: Solanum acaule (assembly GCA_036250505.1). Taxonomy (NCBI): domain Eukaryota; kingdom Viridiplantae; phylum Streptophyta; class Magnoliopsida; order Solanales; family Solanaceae; genus Solanum; species Solanum acaule. The sequence goes on along the minus strand of JAJOOR010016426.1, from coordinate 26,495 downwards.
GTGTTAGTTGTTGTTGAATTGAATCGGAGGTTGATACGCATGTATGACTCTTCTATAGGCACAAGGAAACAAGTACATTATGAAGAGATAAAAAAGTTGTCAAGGATGCTACTTTCTTACCTCCTTGACAGTGGTTTCTTTGAAAAAACTGAGCGGACAATATGACCAGAACTTGATGCATGTAAGGACAAACAAACTGATACACTTTTGGAGTCACATATTCCTTTCAATATTGAATACGTTCAAGGCATCATGCAACAAGAAGATGATAACATATAAGTATTTAAATTCTTGATTACAATCATATGTGTAAGTTTTTTTTTACAAATTTTCATTCTGCATTTTGTTGTAGGGACTATGGGTTATATGTAGCTACATTTCAAGAGCTTTTGAGTGACCAACTTGTTATACCACCTGATACTGATGGCCATCTAGCAAATTATCTTCGCAATAGATATGCAGCATTATTGTGGAGATATGGCAACGACAAGTTCAAGGGTGGATACATAAGTGAGAATGACGATCCACCAAAGCCTAAGGGTCAATTCATAACACCAACTGAACAAGATTTCGTTAACATGGATTAGTACTTAATAGGGATTGCATGAACAGTTTTTCATGTTGTTTTGTTTTGAAGACAAATTCACTTTTTTTATGTGTTTCTCTAAAAACTTAGTACAATATTTGTTATTTATTAAAATTCTGTGTTTTCACTATATTGCTTTAGATACATTTGTTGCTTTATAATGTTAACCCCACAATCATCACTGTTTGACTTTAAGTAATCTGATAGTTTACTTACGAAATGATGTATATGATACATAAGTCGTAATGTATGTTATGCATGAATTTTATTCACATATACCAAGTACATTTACGTATAAGCCACTTGAATTATACGAATGTATATGATACATCATGTAAATCAACAAACATAACACAACAAACTATTAAATTGAACTGCAACACTGCTAAGGTAAAATATATCAAAATTATAATTGTATCAAATACAGTTTTAAGAGTTTTAATGTGTGCATATTATACAACATAATGTAGTGTATATGATACATATACTACACGTTTGCAAAAGTAAATTTTGGGACACTTAATTTTGTTTAAATCATTACCATGGTATTGAATCAATATTTCATTCATTTACAGAATAATTATTTTTCACAGTTTATACATTCAGTATAAGAATAATTTTATATTTAAGATAAGATTGGCACACTGTTATGAACAAATGCATTTAGTTGAACAACAAAATAAATTGTTTAAACTATACAATTTATTTAATCCAAATACTAAAGCGAAAAATACATATAATTGGAATTTATTAACCACGAACACGAATATCCTATTTTAAAACATTATTTCAATTCTCTTTCGGGAAGAAAGTACAAGTCCTCCTGTTGTGACCTTCTTGTCCACATTGCCCACAAGAATTCTTGTTCACTGTTATCTTCTCATCCGCATTTTTCTTTCTTCGATTCCTTGGTCATCCAGCCAACCTTCTGTACCTAGGTGGCAAGACAATTTCATCTAAAACATAGTCTAGAACGGTCCAATCCTCCTTATCTGGCATTGGAACCATTGCAACCTCGTAGGTTTTGTCTAATGCATCCGGCTTGTAGTAATCAGAACAATATGGATGCATATCCGTAACATTCTTGTGCTTTAAAACTGTAATTGCGTGTTCGCAAGGTATCTCATCATGTTGAAATCTTCCACACGTACATATTTTCCGCTCAAGGCATACAATGTATCTTCTTCCGATTTCATAAACTGAAAAAATATATTCAGACGATGGAACAACCTGAAAATAATTAGAAGTTACTGATACATTACATAATATGACATTTACATATCATTTCTCAAACAATGCAAATTAGTGAAATCATCAGAGCTTCTGATACATCAAACAGAAAGATAGGGATATTGATAAATACCTTCATCTTTAAACTTTTAGATGCGTTTACAATCAATACCTCCTCAAATCTTCGGCCCAATGTGTCCCTTGTATATGATGCTATTTCTCTATTTTTACAGTTCCAACTACCAAATAGAAGTCTAGCTTCCTCCAAGAAGTCTATTATCGTTAACCGACGTGCATCAACAAGGCATCTATTGATACACGCTGCGATGTTCGAAGTCATCATTCTACCTCTGCTTACTATTGAATGAACTCTTGACCACTTCTCATACCCAGCATCCTCAAGGTAATCCTTCACCCTATGATCAACTTTCACCACCTTAGCCATTAATTTATCAAAATCTTCCTTTCTGTATGCCTTTGTCATTGAGTAAAATATATCACTTAGTGTGTTTTTACTCCTTTTGAAGTTTGAACATACATTCTTCCAAAGATGCCATATGCATGCACAATGAGGTACATTTAGGAACACAATGCTTACACTCTTCATAATACTTTCATTTCTATCTGATACAATACGCATGTTTTCACGCTCGCCAAATGCATTTTTGAATTGTTCGAAGAACCATGTCCACGAACAGTCATTTTCAGTGTCTACAACACCATATGTCAACGGCAATATGCAACCTATTTACAAAGCAGCACACATTTAACTATACGAGACATAATTGTTACACTAAGATACATTGATTATACACTGAAACAAAGTTCAAAATTACATCAGTATTACAATAGTCATACCTGCACCATCGAGTGTGCTCGCTGATACAAAAGTACCTTTGTAAACCCCGCCAAGATGTGCAGCATCCACTACAACTACTGGTCTGCAATAGTCGAACCCTCTTATCAATGGCCTCAGTGCTATGAAAAGATACATGAATTGATTATTTTCTGTCTTTCGCATCCTTGTATATGAATTTGGATACACATTATTTAGCATCCATATGTATCTCGGCATCTGCTTATATCCTTCTGATGGTTTACCCTTTAGCATTTCCAGTGCACGTTCCTTAGCAAGCCATGCTTGCTGGTATGATATTTCAACCCCATATATTGCTCGAATATCTTCAATTACATCTTGCGGCGTATGAATTCGTTTATGATTAAACAACTTGGGGGCAATCACACCACTAATAAATCCAATTGTTGCTTGTACTTTTGTAAGTATCCTATCCCGCATCGGACACGTATGTTCACTATTAAAGTACCTAACTTTGAATACATCAGATTTCTTTCTGCACAAAGACCTTAAAGTCCACCCACATTCATCACTAAAGCAAACTAACACATAGTTGTACAATTTTTTTCATTACATTAAGTCATATAACAAAAGCACTATTAAAGTTTTCCAAAACTAATGTATCTGTCAATAATAAATAACACAACAATTTGAATACAAAATTATTATGTATCACATAATAAAGTTTATCAATACACACATAAATCAATTGTCAATAATAACAATCATAATACTTACCAATTTGTTTAAATCATCAAACACCAACGAAATTATCAATAGAATACATATACTAATTAGACTAATGTATGAAACGCAATAGAAACTAGAATTGTACTAATTATATGCATAAACTGAATAAAAACAAATCAAATTAGAGCTAAAACAGTCCAATACCTTTTTTTTATCTGATCTTTTCACTCTGAAATTGAAGTTGTTCTTTATTTTATATTTCGCCATTACAGTGATGAGTGTTCCTTTATCCTTATACAACTGGCCCGTCTTCACATCAGTATTATTGGAATCAGTCATGTAATTTGTAGCATTCAATTCTGGAATATAATCTAAATCACAAATTCTCGATTCGACCAGAGCAAGAGCTTTAGTATCTCTTTATGTACCTTCCACACATATGATTTCCCCAGATGAACAATCAAAGTTATGTATCTCCCCAACCATTTTCTCTATTGTATCAATACATAACGGATACATGCCGATTCCAGGCTCATTTCTTCTTACTTCCAAATAAAGTTTCACACCCATGTCGTTCCTGATTTTCAATGGACATGTGTTTCCGTCTACAATGTATCGAATTTCAATATCTTTTCTAACACCGTCGATCTCCAACTCTGCTAAAATCAACGCTTTCAGAGTCATAAATGAAATTGATTCTCCAATAACAATTCCATCAACCTTGTAACCTTCGTAATTAACATCACTTACCCAAATTCCAGAATGCTGTAACAAAATTGTGATATTCATCGTCTAAAGTTGTTTTTTTTTTCGAGTTCTTAGAATGTAGATCCACTTTACCACGATAAATTTGGTTAGCTGAAGGTGCTCTAATTTGAAATTTGAATTTATCAATCAGTTACGTAATGGAATTGAAGGTTTACAATCTGTTAGGCATGAATTATGGGATTTATAGTTATTAAATCAAATCTACGTTATTATTTCCTTCTGAAACGCAACAACTATTAACTGGAATGCATCAAACCTTATGTATCCCGTGCACAACGCTATGTATCCCGCAAACAACATTTTTAAGGGATTTTTGGTAAATAGAAAATTAGAAGGGATATGATGTTATTTAGTACTTATAATATGTGGTTCCTATAATTTATACATAAAAAAAAAGGGAATGGATCTTCTGGAAACTAATATGGGCTGCTGAAAAATCTAAGTGAGTGGCCCAACTAGGTCTTTTTTATATAGCCAAATGAATTATTGATTTGACCAAATAGAATTTCACTAGTGAATTTGGCTAAAACTTAGATAGGATGAATTAATGTAATTAATTTATGAGCTTCTCAAACTTAGCGAAATAAAATAATTAATTCGAATATAAACTAACCGATTTCAATAACTCAAAATCATAACTATAAATTATACTAGACTAAATTAATAAAATATTTACTAAAACAATGTAGAAATCTTTTGATATGTTTTTCAAATATTTATAAAATATATTAATTATGTATAATTATATGAAATACATTTATTATTTGAAATGCTATAAAAAGTCGACTGAAATTACTTAAAATAACCTTGAAATATTTGAGTTTTATAAAGCTAATTACTCTAAGTCGTTTGAAATCTAAGAAGCTCGAAAATTAATTATTTTTCGGCAGGGTCAAAATTGGGTGTCAAAAACCCCATGTCATTTATGACTTGTTGGGGCTGACAGTATGGTCACTTGATCGTTCGTTTAGTCTCTGTGTGTGACTTTTACTGTTTGGAGCTTTTGAACCTTGAACGGTCATTTTTTATCAAAATCTCAAGAAGATGACCTCATAATCCAATTTTGACAATGCTAGCAGCTCCGAAAGGGTCATTTTAGGCTAGTAGCATGGTTAGCGCGACTCTCGAGCCTTTCGGTGCGAGTTTGTGCGATTAGGCATTTTAACTTTCAAGTTAAGGCCTAAGTTTGACTTTAGTCAACATTCTCAGTAAACGAGCTTAGATGAGAATTTCGTCAGCATGGTTAGCCTTGGATTGTTGAGTTTGGTATAGAATGAACGTTCATTTGGATCCCGAGGCTTCTAGGCTATTTCCAAGCCCCTTGTGGATTTTGGCTTAAAACAGAGTTTGGGTGTGGGACCCACTTTTTATGGAGATAATATCGTATGGGAATTTCTACTGCTCCGCTGAGTCCGAAATATCAAACTTTGTAGAGTTACATATTTTTTTTATGTGCACGGGACTCGAACGAATTCTGAATGCTCCGTCAGAGATTTGAAGCTTGCCAACACCAGCTTATATGCATAAGCTGGTGCAGACTACTTTTGTTCTTCACATTCGCGGGCCCCAGGCTGCAGTCTCGAAGTTCAAGTGACCTGAGGGCCGCGATTGCATAGGTTACGTTCGCAGAGGCTTGGCAGCGATTGTGGGGCCCCAGGTCCCACCTGGTCGTATTTGCGGGGATCCCGTCGTATTGGCGAGGTCCACATTATCGGAGGCCTTCCATGCTAGCAAAGAAGTGAGTGATCAACTTAAAAGCAAGGCAACACGACGACCCACTGGCAGGTCGTGGTGCTTTAAACGACCCATGAAGCAATAGACGGCTCGTGATACTAGCTGTTTTGGGCACATTTTCAGCTTTAAAAGTTGGGGTTGTTTTGGTCTTCCACCCTATGCGTTTGGTACATAAACTACGTCATTTTAGTTCGTCATAGCCTAATTAATTAGTTAAAAACTACCTAAAACATTTATTTTCCTAAAAATCATCAGACTTAAAAAGAAAAGAAGAGAAAGAGATGACATTTTTCTCTCCAGAACAAGCAGAGCCCTCCTTCAAGTTCATCCCCGAAATCCAAATTTCTCTGTAGTTTTCTTCACCAAGTATGTGGGATTTCACGAGTGGTTCCTTTTACCCATTAGGTCCCTAGAATTTAATCAGTTCTTCAGCTTCTCCATAAATTGTTCAGACATAGGGTTCCTAAATCTTAGGGATTCATTGTAATTTAGCTGTTATAGTTTCTATTATATTAATTACATGTTTTTTTTTGTAGAATCAGTATAGTCCAATGCATAAAATTCAGAAACCCTAGCTTGTGTTAATCATCCGTATTTCATGAATTATACTTGCTAGATAGATTAGTCAAACAATCATGCTTCAGAATTCGAATGCCATATCTTCGGTATATGTATGATGTATTCTCAGATAATTATCAGTATTTTGAGCTATTCATTCTTACAGTTGCATTTTTAGTTTTATATTCCTTTGGGAGTAAACTTAGTATCGGGCGTACAAAAGGATGAAGGCTCACCCACCCGTCAATTAAGGCTGAGACCTTTAGTAGCAAATTCCTCAGTCCCAGAACTACGGTGCCACCGTAGGTTCTGAAGGTGTCACCCATCAGATTAGCCTTGACACCCTGGTCCCTTGTGGACATTAGTTAGTGGATCCACGTCAGACTTGTTCGTACCCTTGGCAAGGTATGAACACCCTTCCATCCAAGGTTACAAGTTGGCCCATAGCTAGCTCAACTTAGGTATGTCGGTTAATAGTATCTATTCATGTTGCATTGACCATGTATTCAGTATATATTTTCAGTATTCAGTTCAATATGTTACATCTTCATGATTAGTACTTGGTCATTCCATTCAGGTCAACTTTCAGTTATGCTTCAGTATATCTATTTTCATGTTTAGTTTCTATATCATTCAGCTTAGAAAAATTCTCGCATGCTCAGTACATTCAAAGTACTGACGCATGCTTTTATTCTATATCGTTGTATGATATAGTTTCAGGCGCTCAGCATCCAAATCGCGTTTATCTCGACTTCCTATTTGTACTCAGCAGTTTCAGTAGTGAGTCCTCATAGTTCGAGGACGATAGACATGTTTTAATTTTCAGTATTTACTTTTCAGTTTCAGATTTGTTAGAGTTAGCTAGGGGCATGTCCCAGCAACTCAGATTAGTTAAAGGTTTTCAGACATAGATTAGATTCAGCTTGAGTTGCTAGTGTTGTTTTCAGTCATCACTATACTCTTCATATATTTTATATATATTTAGATATTTTGGGCTTTTTCTCCATCTCAGATAATAAACTATTTTTAGCTTCCGCACAGTGCATGTTATGATCGAACTTATATATATGTTATGTCATTGGTTAGCTTGGGGTCACTTGTGTCATTAAGCACTGTGTTGCATCTAGGGGGTAGCCTTGAGGCGTTACAAGTAATATAAGGGTGTGGGGATTGGATATCGATATCACTTAGGGGTAATTGTGTAACTCTATAGTGATGAACATCCATGGATAGGCTGGGTCATCTTCAATGAAACTAATCTTCTTCATAGCATCAATTCATATTAAGACACTTACCTTGCTAAGCATCTGAATAATGATTACATCCAAATGTGAGAAAATCCTTCACAAATTATTGAATTTATCTTAAAAGCATTTTTTAATCATAAATCATCAATTTCATAATACATCATGAATCCATAATCAATTCATAAATTGAAGTTCATAAGTTCATAGCCATAATCAAGTATAAATAATAGATCCATATGAAATCAAGTAGAAAATCAGGCATAATAGATCAAGTAATAAAAATTGAATCATAATAAATTGGATCCATGAGGAATAGCATGAAACCCTAGATAATTTGGGTGAAATTGAATTGGAGATTGACTTTCTTTTGGAACCCAATGGATTAAAGGGATCCATTGATGAATTCTCACATACTTTGGGTAATCAAAGCCCAAAAGGCAAGAATAACGTTGAAGCCTTTGATTAAACCCTAGTCTCCTTCCTTGGAGCTTGAGAGAGAATTAGAGAAGAAACCCTTGAGAGAATTTGTGAGTTTGAGTGAATGGGAGGGAATGAGTATTGTTTTGAAGGGTAAAATCACTTATAAGAATAGTTATAAAACAACATAGTTTAGGGGTTAAATGAGTAGGAATGGATCAAAACACCCTTAATTAAAATATGTGGGAAGACCCTAGGGTCCATAAGACTTTCTACGGACCGTCCTGGTCAACCTTAGAGTCAAATACTGGGGACCAAAATCCTAGACAACTTCTACGATAGCCTTCTACGGGTCATCATCCTTTCTACGGTTCCTAGGTACCACCCGTAGCATCCATGTTTAGGTCCAAAATCTCACTTAGTCTGGATCATTTATACGGATCCCTTCTACGATTGTAATACTTTCTACGGTTTGTCCTATTCATCCGTAGACCATCATCAAAGACTTGACATTTTCCAAAAACTCACCCAGTTCCTACAACAGCCTTCCTACGATCCATAGGTCTACTCGTAGAACCAGGGACCATTACAATTTTTGAAACTTTCTCTTCCAAACTCAACTTCCAATTTCCGAAGTGTTACAGACCTAGTCTCTTGACTCGTGGTGGATGCATACAAGCCAACACATTTTAATACATTTATAATACACATATATTGCATATATAATTTACTTTTAATACATAGTACAATGACTATAGATGGTAATTTTTTTTTAAAATATACTATATCTAGGAAATAAATAGAAAATATGTTTAAAACAATAAATATTTATAAAAACTATATATGTACTAAAAAAAGTAATTATCCCTTTTTGTATTTCACTTTTCGGGGATGTTCCCACTGGTAAATTAGGCCTACTACTTTATTGGTCAGTGGAATAGTGAATTGCCGTCTGATGCAATCTTTTATCTTTCTTAATGGAAAAATAATTTTAAAAATACCGGAATAAAGTTTTGTTTTATTTTATTCTTATTAAAATAATTTATAATTATACAAATATCTATGATTTATTTTGAAATATAAATTTTATATTTTTTAATTATTTTTTTTATCTTCAATCAAATATCCCCGTATAAATTGGACGGAATGAGTATTACTGTCCACCGTCATCCAAATTATCCTCATGTTTTTTTATTTTCTATTCAGTGTTCAGTATTCACATTAAAATTCGATTATATTTAAATTTACGCCGTGTAGGATCATATTCAAAAGAAAACACATGAAACCTCTAATTAAGAAAGAATCAACCTCTCATGCCTGATTTATCTGTATCTTGTTTTAATCAATGGTGGACTCTAATCATTTTTTTAAAAGAGAAAACAGCTAGCTTCAAAATTATATACGGCTACAACTTACATAAATAATGTAAAAATTAAAAGTAAAAGATCATTACGTATACAATTACTTACACTTGTTTGATCTATCGTCACCCCTTCATAAAAAACAAAAAAAAAACATGCATGGTGGAAAAGAATATCAATGTCACCTGGAATACAAGTTCAATCACATTATGTCTACAAGCTTTCCACTAATTTGTAACAAAAAAAAAAAAAAGGAAAAAATAAAAACTACATGATTTAATCTACATGAGCTGAATAAAGTAACTGAAACAAAGTAAAATTAACTATGTTAAAATTACAAGATTAAAGTAAATTATAAGAAACTAATAATACTCATAGAACTAGAGACAATAAGCTTGCACCACAAAAGCTTCCATGGATTTTTAATTTTAAAATCATTTTTAATACGTTGATGATATTTTTAGTCATTTTCTTTTGGGAAAAGGTAGAAGTACCTCCCTAGACTATGACCCAAATCCCAGAGACACACATTAACTACATTAAGGTCCTATTACCCTCCTGATCATTTTTTTGTAATTTTGTACACCTTTTTGGCTTACGTGACATCCAAATAACTTCCACGCGCCTCACCTGCGTGGAGTCACGGGGTGTGCCACATAAGCCAAAAGGTGTACAATATTGTATATAAAATGAGTTTAAGGGGTAATAGGACCTTAGTTTAGTTAAGATGTGTCTCTAGGATTTCGGTCATAGTCTAGGGGATACTTGTGCCTTCTTCCTTTTCTTTTCTATGTAATGTTTTATGATAAATATTAGTTTATAACTTGATAAACATGATAATCAACTTGCTATTACATGTTATATAACGCTAATAGTATAAATTTGTTATACGGTACTATTAATATATAAAACTTAAATCCCCTTAGCGAATTGATGACTACTACTATCCTTATTTTTTGGTATAATTTTCATTAAATAGCGTACAACATCTTGATTAAAGTTTTGTTGTTGTTGGAAACTTGGAATTTAAATTTCTTGCCTTTTGGTAAAACTAATAGACGAAAATGATATTTTCATATTTCTTATGTATAAAAATAAAGATTTTTTATATGTAAAAATTATTTTTTTGAAAAAATTAGTGACATAAAATATCAATTACACGTAGTGAATGACTTGGGTCTAATTTTAGTCGAATGGAAAAAATAATATAATATCAATTAATAATGAAAAATCTCTAAAAAAATTAAAAACAAGAAATGACGGGTATTAAAAACTTTGATATATAAATGATCGTTGGACCCATGAAGTAAGACCCTAGATCCAATCACAGAAAGTGGTGTGTCAGGATATGATAGGTTTTCAACTTTTTATATGAAAATGGGAAATTTATGTAGGCCATCATATTTACTATCACTTGTCCTTACATAAAAATGTCTTGGAAAATTGGGAATTTAGGGTCCATCGTCTATGGACCCTATACATAATTATTAACACGATTGATCAGTTTTCCATAAAGAATAGACATGTATTTTCATAAAATTCCTCTATTTAGTTTCCACCTAATTTCGCCAGCGGTGATTTTTTTTTTTCCATCGAATCTAACTACTTTGTATCATTGTGTTTAAAAGATGAGGCGTGAAGCGAGACATTTTATGTCGTATGGGGTAAATAGTTAATCTCGAGACACGGATCGTAAATGTCATGGATCTACAGGACGTACATCTCATGTATATTAAATTTTATAATTTAATTATTAAGAAAATAAGAAAAAAAAGCTCTCAATGATTTTACAAATAAATTTTAATAAATAACAATAGTATAGATAAAATATTGTAATTATTATTTGAGAAATGTATTAATAACCAATAATATAGAAAAAAAAAGTATTATTTGCTATTTGAGAAATGTAACAACTAACAACAACAAAAAATAATAATAGGCAAAATAATCTTTAAAATGAAATCATCATTCCTTTTTATCACATTTATTCATCTCTGTCACTCTCAAGTAATATTTGCACAGATTATTGTTTATGTATTTTAGAGAAGAAGAAAGATAAAAAGAGTAAGAGTAATGATAAAAAATGAATAAAGTTATCTAAAAAACATAGTGCTAGGAAAGCTTTTATCATATCAATTTCAAACATGATTATCTAAAAAACTATTTATAGTAATATTATTTTCTATGAGAGTTTATTTATAAATTTTAGAAAAAATCGTTATAACTCGAAAAAAATAATAGCATAAAATATAAATATCATTACAACAATAATAAAAAATATGATTTAAAACAAAAATGGTTTAAGACCCCCCCCCCCCCACCCCCCACCCCACCCCTACCCCAAAAAAAACACCTAGGACGTACGTTTTTACCGCAAGACTTATCTTTTTACGCTCAAGGGTCCAAATTGTAGGACTTACGCCCTATGGATCTACGCCTTCAATTCGCACCCAAAAGTGTTTTTAATACGTCCCTCCTCGAGACTCGCCTCGAAAATGTTTTTGAAAACACTGCTTTGTATTATTGTATATAAGTCAAATGTATCCTTAACAATTAGCATCATGTATAATTCAGCTTGAGAAAGCCTCACCTAAAAGATCTCATTCAATAAAGAAATAGAAAATTTAGCTAATCTATGAGCTATTTTAAACATTTAGAAATATACATGAAATTGATATGATCAAACATGTTCGGAAGCTCAGATAGCTTATTCACTGCTTCTCATATTAAGTTGGTATCTATAATCACAAAGAAATAAGGTGTGATTACACATTTTCATCAATTGATTTAAAATTTGAATCCAAATTTTACAACTATCTAAATTGTCGTCGCACCTAACTTTCTCGTGTTAGAATTTATCAAAACTATATAATATAATAATATTAAAGGAAATAAGGTGCAATAAATATTAGTGGGACACTGATAGTAACAAGGTAGATATTAATGATTTTAGGGACCGCACATGTAGCCGTGGTGGAACTTTCTCTAGCTATGTTTCGATACATTTATTTACTACTATTTTTGTAAATTGATCTGTCTTGCATGAGTTTATAATTTTATAATATTATTCCTAAAGTAGTGCTAGGATAAAAAGAGGGAAACTAGTGTTAATAATGCTAGTTGGCTTATAATATATTAATTAAGTACATGTTTTAAAGTCATTTTTTCAACTTTGATGTCACTATCTACTTACGTAATTAGCTTGAGAAAATTAGAACCGGGATAAAACTCATTAATCTAGTGGTATACTTTACAACATCTTTTTAAATAAGTTAATGAAAAGATATAAACTATATTCTCAAAAATCACAAGGTTCAAAATATTTTAAAATGTCATACTTGACAGTAATGTCCTAAAAAGAAAATAGTCATGTCTTAAAATACTTTAAATGAGCATTGCTAACTATTAGGTTAGAAGTTTCCCTTGTGTATTCGGAATTCAACAATCAATCAATAAATATATATATACATTTTTTCCGCAACAAAAAACTGTCATTTTATATATTTAACAAATGAATTTGTGAAAATGGATTAAAAGCAAGTGGACTAACACCGATCAAATTTGTTCCTTTTGAACTACAACATCAAGGTCGTGATTTCATATAAGTAAATAATTTTCTGAAAGAAAATGGATGTCACCAGCTATGGGGGAGGCTTTAAGGCCACTTTTGTAGATGATACTAAATGGGAAAGAAAAAGATAATAACTTTAAGCTTCCAGAGATTTTCTGATGCATCTATTCTCTGTAGATCCCCTTTTTATATCGCAAAAAAGTAAACCGTCGTTTTGATGTGAAACAATGGCATGCTTGGGCACTGAAAAGGCTATATATCTCATAGCACATGCCTATTTTCTAATGCCTCACATAAAATTGATTGGAGCAGGTCGACGTGAAACTCCAGATTGATTGTTGGGCTTTGCTTTTAGTTGTCAGGAAGTCTTCCCTGGGTGATGCTTTCCAAGGATGCCCGATTGTGTTTCACTGCTAAATGTGCAAACGATCGAGGCTCTTCGTGTTATACCGGGGTTGATCTTCTCCATTCTCATTGGGTTGCTTATAGTCGTTCCTTAATTAGAGTTTGGTGTTTTGGTTGCATGGTCTTGGGGTTCAGAAGAACCCAAGATATACATATTCAATAGTTCGAGGAATGTTGACTATAGTATAGAACAAATGCTACATGTATTGATTGATTAATCATTGCCTATTGAATTATCCCATCGAATTGCACACACTCGTCTCCAACTTATTGAAATTTGTTTGTGTTGATCTCTTGATATTGATACTTGTGTTTGAATCAATCTTGTGTTCCCAATGCCCCCAAGTTTACATTTTTATTTTTAATTACATTGTGCTAGTTTGTTTTGAGTTGCAAATCAAGTAGAGCATAATCCTTTCTCCCAATCCTTATGGTTCGACTCCAACTCATATAAAGTTTGGTATTATATTTGCACATGACCGCCTATACCTTAGTTGGGAGGTATAGCTAAGCGTTATCAGTGACATTGACATGAGTCTTAAAGCTTGGTGTCATATCCTTGTGCTCCGATTTGAACTTGGGTACTGGGTCACTAGTAGAGGATGGGTATTGAGCAGAGGACTTCTGACAAACCTGAGAACAATTGCTACCGCCTGAATTCTTGTGGGAAAAGTCAAAACTGCATGTTCTAGTGCTTTTACTCTCACTTTCACTCTCCTTGACCCCTTCTTTCTAAATTTGTTGAGCATCTATCATCAATCAAAAAATGTCAATCTTCTTGATTAACATGGTAGTTCTATATTATTTGAGCACGGCCTCGGAGACACCTGAAACGAACTTGCATAGACGATCCTCTAATCAGCCCCAATTGCTAGAGCATACTTAGAGAGCTTAGTAAACTTAAGGGAATACTCCTTCATGTAATCTCACCATGTTTCAAATTAATAAATTCCTAAGATTTGGCGTTCCTTAGCTCAAGTTGAAAGAATTTGTTCAGAAATACAATCACGAACTCATCTCCATCTATTGGTCCTGCATCTACACCCCTATCTTTCTTGCACTGCTTATGCCAAGTCCGAGCCACTTCTTTCAATAAGTAAGCGGATAAGTCTGCACTCTCAACTAGAGTGACACTCATAATTTGTGTGACCTTTTAAATATCATCAATAAACTCATGCGGAACCTCTTCTACCTTAAAACCATGGAACATAATTGGATTCAACCAAGTGAAATTCTAGACTCTTGTTGTTGCCATATTCCCATTTGGGTTGACCTAGGCAACATTTTGTTGATTAACCCGAGTTGTCATTGGCTGAGCTAGCACCTAGAAAGTAGTTCGAAACTAAACATGAGAAATTTGTTCATTCAGAGGGTCTGTTTGAGCTTGTGGTGCTTGGTGGTTTCCATTTCCATTTCCGTTTCACTTTCTCCTTCTTTAAGCTCTTCTGGGAGGCATGATTCTGTAAACGCATAGAGCACGAATTGGAAGAAGATTAAATAGAGTTTCCACTCTATCGCATGATATGAACATGAATGAAGTAAAACTTTCCTAAAATGTTTCATAGCCTCTTATTCATAAGTGGGGTGTGCTTCACACCCATAAAAAATATTGTACTCAACGCGATTTCAGATACTCTAGGATATTTTGAACTTGATGTTCTAATACCAAGTTTGTCATGATAGACTACCCCCTAGTCATAACACAATACTTAGAGTCATAGGTGACTACAAGCTAATCCATGACCTGGCATGACACTAAGATTAATTGTTGTATAAAACTGAAAAGAATTGAATGGAAGCTAAATCTTAATGATATAAGTAAATCCAAAACAAAACTTAATAGTCATAACAAAAATCATTTGAACAAAATCATAAAGGTGGAAACTGCTATCTGTTTGAACGCCTCTACTAAGATGAATTGCTGGGATAAGTTCTTAGCTCTCTAACTATCTGAAACTGAATGACTGAAATGAAGAAAGTAAACTTAGTCTTGTCCTCAACGGATGAGGACTCACCAAATTTTGTTGCTGATATGATTCACAATTGCACTTATAATCATGAGCCTGATACTGAGTGTTTATACCTATATTATGAATAACATAGCGCAAAAGAAAGTATGCAGTCAGTACTTTGAATGTACTGAGCATGTCATGTAATCAATAAAGCTGAACATGATGAACCTGAGATGCTAAACTGAATATGAAACTTTTATACATATATATATATAGGTTGATGCAATGACTAAGTAATAAATATGTAACTAATTAATGTTGTACTAAATAAACTGAATACTAGGTCATTCAATATCTATGTCTGAACTGTGGAAGATACTATTAACCAACATTCTCTGTTTGAGCTAGACGGAGTCTAACCCGTACCCTAGTTAGGAGGGCGCTATGTACTTTGTTAAGGATACGAAAACTAACTGCATGGATTCATTAAACTAATGTCTAAAAGGGCTTATGTGTCAAACTTGGTCTGACAGGTGAACCTTTAGAACCTACGGTGACATAGTTTTGGCAGTGGCATACCCACATGGTGGTCAAGGTGTCCAATTGGACACCCTTTGTCGAAAAAAAATATATCATATATACAAGTAAAATGATATATGAAATGATTAAATAAAATATTTTGGACACCCTTAACATAACAAGTTGTTATAGCCTGGTGGTTTCACCTCCTTGGAATGAGGAAGTGCTTATGTGTTCGAGTCTCACTAATTCCACTTTTTGAAAAGATTTTTTGTTGTGCTATTTCTGGACATCCATTGTGAAATTCCTGGCTCCGCCAGTGAGTTTTGGAACTTAGGGATTGCTACTAAAGGTTTCAGCCTAACTGATGGGGAAGAGTGCTCACGAGTTGGTTTGAGTTGGTTATTGGTCAAAATAAAACTCAAACCAATTTAACCGATTTTTAAATTATTAAAAGCAAATCAAATAAAATAAATATTTATCGATTTGGTTGTTATCGGTTTCGATTCGATTTGGTTCGATTGTTCGGTTATTAACCATACATACAAATTTAAAATTCTCATCATTTCCCACATAAATATACCCAGTCGCATGGCAGTGCTTTATGGACATGCGTTCGAGGTTGTTCACGTTAGACCATGTATGATCTTCTTCGTTGTCACCGGCTTGCTTATAAACATTCCCTAGAGTTTGATTTCACTAGGTATGATCTTCTCCGGGTAACTTATAACCTAGAGGTTGATTTTTTTGGAGTGTGTGGCCATCTCATCTAAAAGCTTAAGCTGTTAGAGAGAGCACACTTTAATTATTTGATTATATTCTCAACACACCCCCTCACGTGGAAATTCATTTTTGATTTGAGTGGCAATGAGATTCGATCTCAGGATCTCTGTCTGTTAGAGAGAGCACACTTTTATTATATGATTATATTCTCAACACACCCCCTCACGTGGAAATTCATTTTTGATTTGAGTGGCAATGAGATTCGATCTCAGGATCTCTGCCTGTTCTGATACCACGTGAAATTAGGTTTTGGGCCTAACTCACTCCCCAAAAGCTAGCTCAAAAGGAGGAGGATTGCCCAAGCCTTATAAGGAGTCCACCTATCTCATTAACCACCAATGTGGGACTTTTGTCATTCTTTAACAGATTTTACTAGGTATGATCTTCCCCGAGTTGCTTATAACCATTACTTAGAGGCAGAGGCGAATCTAGGATTTCAAGAAGACGGGTGCACCATTGTCAGGGACGGCTTTACCCCTTTAAAAAAAAGGCAACTACTTTAGGCTTCTAAATTTGAAGGACCTCAATTATCTTAGCAATAATAGATATAAATTTTTCATAAGAAAAATATTAAATATCATTTGCAAAAAAATAACTATTAAGAGAAAAAGTTATTAGAAGAAATTTGATATACCTAGAGTACTACGTCGCAAGAAAGATTAAATGCATTGGTTAAATGAATTATTGATTGAAAATTAATTATTAAAAGAATCCAATTATAAAAAAATATACAATTTTGCATCTCAAGAAATTTAAAAAGTGGACTTTATAAAAAGAAGGGAAAAAGGACAAATATATCCTCGAATTATCGTAAATGGTATGCAGATACCTTTATTTTCATAATTTAGCTTCTTCTTTTTAATGAAAAACGTGTTTTTAGTTAATTAAATAAAATTGAAGCAAATTGGGGCTGCTTGGGATCGAACCTACGACCTTTGTGTTGAAATGTTGCAGTTGTACCAGTGAACCATCCAGCCATTTTGAGAACGGGTTCCACAAGTTTTAATTTAATATATTCTTTAATAATTATAGAAGTAATATATCGAGTTTAGTCGGATGACCACGGGTTCCGGTGACCCAACATTTGTACATAAATTCGCCCTGCCTAGAGGTTGATTTTACTAGGTGCCGCATGGTGTGGTTCACTCCTTTTACTAAATCCAATTTTGCTCCATACAATATATATAAAGGGAACTAAATTCACCATACAATGTAATTTCTTAGTGATCTAAGGGAAATCAATTGGCTTTGGCACTATTTGCAACTTACTTTACCTACACTAGAAGTTCATATTGCAACTATTTACTCTGATGTCACGAAACAAATGTTATAGGTTCCACGACCAAATAAAAATCTCTATATGTGAAAGAGATATGTTATTATAATCAGGCTAAGTTGCTTTCATTAAGGCCTACAGTAGATACCATACATGTACAAATCTTCATTTCAATAATAATTAATTTCTCCTCCTTATTATAAACTATATATCTACATATATATGTACAATGCCCTTCCATTATATTATATAACCAAAGTATTCAAGTTGAACTTTGAAGTTAAGAAGTTTTTCTTGGTTCTCTCCACTTCTCTCTCTCTCCATAGCCAAGAGTTATCAAGATGGTGATGAGTAGTAGCAACATAGAGAAATCATTCAGAATCAAACATGAAGATGACGACGACGACAACAACAACAAGAAGTTCTTATCAAAGCTTCTTTCAAAAGAAAACTCCAAAGCTTGTGCTTCTATTCCTTCTTTTAGAGTTTACTATAATGATGTTCCAAGTTCTATTCCTTTCACTTGGGAGTTACAACCTGGTACTCCTAAACATACATTTCCTCAAACTTCTTTACCTCCTCTTACACCTCCTCCTTCTTACTACTCCAACACTAATAATAACAACAAAAAACCTACTAAAAATAACTCTAGATCCAAGATATTTCATGCTTTAATCATGAAGTTTAATCACAAAAAATCTCCGTTACCTTCATCTCCTTCATATTCATCTTCATCTACTTTATCATGGTCATCCTCTTCACAATATTCATCAATCTCTGCACCAACAACTCCTTTACAGCGGCATCATTTTGGTAGCCAAGTGTCATCTTTTGATGACTATATAACGCCAGCATCGAAATTATGTCATGGTAATAACAAATCTAGTGGAAATTCTGTATTTATGCTGAAAAAAGCCTTGTTTTCCATTGTTGGTGGACGTAGATCTAACTAATTATGGTTCAAATTTTGTTATTTCTTTGTGTTTGAAAAAGTTGTGAGAATTGAAAAAAAAAAAAAAGTGTCTAGTCATATTACTAGACAATAAGCCTAGTTGGTCATTAATTTCTCTGTGTTTGAATTATGTGTTGGACTTTTTGTGTCAACTTTGGCTGTTTGCACACTGCAAACATTATATCTAATGATGAATGTAATTAATTAACTTTATTACTATTTCTTCTTTTTACATTTTGTTTTTGCACGTCTATCAATTATTCGGTTTAGATTTTTGCAAGTTCATTAAGAAAATAATAATTATCATAAGTATTTTATTACAATATCTTATACTCCCTCATTCCCTAACTATTTGTTCATATTTTTTTTAGTTGTCTCTAATTACTTGTCCATTTTGACAAATAAAAAAAGAACAACTTTTTTTTATCTATTAAACCTTCAATTAGTTACTTTTGAAAAATGAAATCTTAAGTTTTTAATTCATCAAATTCATAATTAATAGGGGTAAAATGGTAAACTCACTATGTCAGTTATTGTTTTCTTAATAAGTGTATCAATTCAAAAGTGGACAAGTAACTAAGGACAAAGAGAGTATTAATTGATATTTACTTTTCGATTTTGAGAATTAATTAAAAAATAACTGATTAATGCTGAAGGTAAAAATAATGAAAAAATTAATACGTTAAAAGTGAACTCCACTACTAGGGGCTCTTCTTATAAGCACAGTAAAACTTTTACTAGTTGCTTCCTGCTTTTTTGTCTTTTCCTTTTTCAGTTTAAACTTCCATCATCACAAAATGATATCTGCATAGTGTTACGTTCATTGTGTCATGATAGAAATTAGCTAGGTACACGACGATTTCCTACCAAATTAAGAGCCTGTTTGGATTGATTTAAAAAAAGTATCCCTTTCATTTTATTTTATGTGAGGTAGTTTGACTCGGTATAGAGTTTAAGAAAGAAAGGAAGACTTTTAAAACTTGTGGTCCAAATGATAGAAATTTGTGTGGATGTAAATCATTTCATTAAGGGTAAAATAGATATTTTACAGTCAAATTGTTACTTAATATAGAAATGTGTCATTTTTTTTGGGACGAACTAAAAAGGAAAGTAAGCCACATAAATTGGGACAGAAGGAGTAGTTACTAAGTCAAAAAACAAAAAAGTCAAACTTAAATTACTTTTAAGTAAAAAAAATAAAAAAATAGGGAGAAACCTACTTTTAGTTTTAAATTTTTTTTAAGTCATTTTAAACTTATTTTAAGTTATTTTTAACTCTATCAAACACTCCTTAACATATTTTAAGTTATTTTTATATTTGTCAGACGCATTCAGAAGTAAAAAACTGACTTAAAAGTAAGTTTGACCAATTTTTAAGCCAATTCAAACACCTTCTAAATTTCATTAACGTAATTTAATATTATTTTTTACACCTATAGTTTATTTTTTTTCATAAAAGGTATTTAATAGACCATTCTTTTATTTATAGACCATATAGCTACGTATATTTGCGATTCTTAAAAGCGAAAGGAACATTATCAAGAATCTGCCGACAATGTAATTATACTTAATGCAACAATTCTCTCTGTATTTTAATACTGAATAGTCTTAATTAAGGATTTCGTACATCTTAATTTTTGATAATATTAAAATAGTAGTAGTAGTTGAATAATATAGTGAAAGTGTTGAATATTGAGAAGACATATGTCTTGGATTATGAATCAGTGTGTCCTTTTTAGGTGTATTAAATAATATGAAAGGAAGTTAGTTGGAAGTTTCAATCTCAGCATACATTAAAGTCTTCCTCAGATCTGCAAATTGGAATCTTTTTAGCTGTGTTTAGCTAATTGAAGGCAGTGGTAGGGAAGCTTCTGCCTTATCACCACTAGTTATGTTATGTGGTGTTTGTAAATACATAAAAATAACTAGACATTCATCGCAGCTTCCTCATGCATACATTCCCCAACCCCCACTTCTAATTATTATTAAATATTTGTGGCTTACTAGATCGATTAATTTAACTTTAAGTTGAGTAGGTTCAATAACAAGACTAAAATTACTTTCTCTGGATTGAGATAATGTAACACCTCAAAATCTAGTAGGTTAAGCTAGGGGCTAAGTGCAAAGTCAAGGGCAAGAGAAATTGACCTTGGCACCCTCCACGAAGGTCCACACGGGTCGTGAACGGCACCACAGTTCGTGGTGGTGCCCATGGACCTAGGTAGTGAGTGACCAAGGGAAGGTCACCTCCCACGAGCACCAAGACGGCTCGTGGTGGTCACCACAGGTCGTGGTGACACTCGTGGAGGTGAGGCAGTGAGCCCTCCAAGTCTGCCCAAAATGAGACCCTCCTCATGAGCCACTAGACGGATCGTGAAGGCGGCCACCGGCCGTGGGAAAGGGCGTGGTCATGAGTTAGGTTGAGAGGGGTTTAGGGGTGGTTTGCCAAGCCACTGGTCCAAGACCACGGATGGCACCACGACTCGTGAGAGCCACCACAGCTCATGAGAGCCACCACGACTCATGAGAGCCACCACGGCTTGTGGAGCCTCACGTGGTGATGGGGCTGTTCACTAAAAGTTAGGGGCTTTTGGTTCTTTTCCGATTTTAATTAGACTACCACTATGTCATTTTACCCAAGCCTAGGACCCCTATATAAGTGATTTTAACCCCAAAAACGACATATTCAAGTCATTATTTCCAAAACCCAAAAGAAATCCCAAAGTCTTCCTCTCAAATAATTCTCTCTCTAGAACTTGAAGAAGAAGAAATAGTTCAAGCTAGGATCAAGGTCAAGCATCCAATTCTCAAGCATTTGTGGGCTTTGTTATCAAGGTATGATGGTTTTTCATCCATGAAATCATTTCTTCCATGGAGTCCCTAAAATTCCCCAATTGAAAGTAGAAATTCCCCAATTTGAGTTAAGGTTTTCTTCTAAAGTCGTGGGTATTGATGAATGTTGATCCAAATGATTAGGTTATGATTGTTTATGCATGAATTGATAGGATTACATGTTTTTAGGATGAATTTGCATGTACTCATGCCTAACCCATATCTAGAAAGATGAAATTGATGTAAGTGGATTTTATGCAATGAAAGGAGAATTTGTGGGTTTAGATGTATTCTTATAGGATTGATGAGATACATTAAGAATTGCTTGAGATTGAAGCATATATGATAATTTATTATTAGAATTGTATTGAGATTTAGGCATATGTGATGAGTATGAGGTGTAGGGCCTTGAGAGTAAAGCATCTATTATGAATTGATGATTTAGATGTAATTGTTGTGGAAGGGATAGTCCCTATATAAATTGCTTATGTATGAATGAGAATGGTTTTCTCACATTGAATGATTCTAGGTGAAATACTTTCTCAACTAAAATGAATATAAGAACTTATGAGTTATGATAATAAGACCTAGCTTGGATTGGTAATGTGATACCTTTCCATGGATAGCTTGGATTGGTAATGTAATAACTTTCCATGGATAGGTTGGATTTGTAATGTGATACCTTTCTATGGATAGCTTGGATTGGTAATTATGTGATACCTTTCCATGGTATCTTGGATTGGGAAGGAGATGATACATTTCCATGGTAGCTTGTATTGGTAAAGAGATGATACATTTCCATGGTAGCTTGGATTGGTAAGGAGATGAGACATTTCCATGGATAGGTTGGATTGGCATGATAATGTGCTCTTCCATGGACAATGACTTAGCTTGGATTGTCAAGATGACGTGCTTTCCATGGATAATAAGAACAACTAAGAATTGACTACTTCTCACATCAAGTTAGCATGGTTATGATGAAACAAGGTTACTTCAAGGAAGTATCGTAAGTATGTCTTGAGATGATATTCACTTGCATTGATCATGGTTTATGAATTATGTTTTTTTAACTCTTATGCTTATGTCGATGTTTATGCAAGCTATCATATGCAGTACATGTTTGTACTAACGCATACTCTTACCTACATTTCTTATCCAAATGTAGGGTCCGACGATCTCGACTCTTATCCCCGTGGCTAGGATCTTAGTAAAGGCAAGACTTGAAGATTGGTGAGTCCTCATAACATTCGAGGATTTAGCCAACATTTCTCTTATGTTCTTTTGTTTAAAGTTTTGAACATTGTTGTATGGGCTGTGTTCCAAAATATTCACGTTTTAGATGGTTTTGAGACAAAGTGTAATAGACTTCCGCTTTTGTTATGAAACTTTGATGTTGCTGAAAATATTTTAAATTTTTGCTCATTTCAATTATCTTCTGTTATGAATGCTAAGTGGCTTGTATGAGGCCTCTCGGGGTCTTGTACACCTTGTTACATCTAGGGGTTACCTATGGGTCGTGACAAACGATCTAATCAAAGCACAAAGTTTAGAATGGTTCTAGGAGGTCTCAAAACTACGTCTAGTAGAGTTTTGCTCATAAGTATGAAGCACACTACATCTATGAATGAGAGGCTATTAGATGCATAGAAAACTTCACTTCTTTCTTCACTCTAAGTCGTGCGATAAATTTTAACTCTATAAGGTCTTTCTCTGAATCCTTACCCAATGGTCTACATGATATGACTACTCGAAGGGCTTTTGCTAGAAGGACCGAGGGAGAAAATGTTGGTCAAAGAGCTCTTCCTCAAGCTCCGGTTGATCCTTTGGCCGAGCAAGTGACTAATGCGGAGTTTAGGGTTGGTTTACTAGTGTTGGCTCAAGCAGTGACGTCCTAGACCAATAGGGAAGTTGTGGTCTTCATGAACTCAAATATGGGTACGACGGAACATAGAGTGAGGAACTTCACAAGGAGAAATCCTTCGGAAGTGTCATGCCCCGAGGCTACCCCTTGACGTAACACGAGACCTAGGATCAAGAGTGACCCCAAGCTAACCCGTGTCTAGCATATCATAAGCATACTAAAACAACTGAATAAAAGATACTATGCAGAAGCTTAAAACAATAGTTAACTGAACGATGGGGAATACCCAATAGATCTGAATATATATAATGTACTACGAGTTTAGTGATACTGAAAAATCACTCAAAAGCTAAAGTTGAATCTAATACTATGTCTGAAAAAGCCTCTACTGACTAGAATTGCTGGGACATGCCCCAGCTAACTCTAGCAAAACTGAAACTGAAATAAAAGACTGAATGTAGAAAATATGTCTATTGTCCTCGAAGTATGACGACTCAACACTGAAGCTGTTCAACTACGGATCAGGAACCGATCTATATGTGATCTAGATGCTAAGTACATGAACCTACATCATGAAAGGATGTAGCGTAGAGTAGGCGTTAGTACTTAGAATGTATTGAGCATGCATGATATGGAAATATAGCTGAACAAACATATAAACTGAGCAAACATACTGAGCAATGATATAATCTGAACTGAATGTAATTATTGAAATATACTGAAAAGCTAAATTGAATGCAATGACCAAGTACTAAATCATGAATATGACATGCTAACTGAATACTGAAGTTTAAACTGAAAACCTGGTCATATGCACTAAAGTCTAACTGTGGGAGCTACTATTAACCAACATAAAACCACGTGAGCTAATTGTGGAGTCCGATGTATACGCCCCATCGAGAGGACCCAATATACCTTGCCAGGGGTATTAAGGCATGACTGGTGTGATCACTAAATCTGATGCCCACAGAGGGGACTTACAAATCTGTGGGGGAACGTAGTTATGGGACTATATGGGTACGCTGAACCTAGTCCAACTCGGTGTTAAACCTACTCTCAACTGGAAATGTGTACAATACAACATAACTGAAATATCTATCTAAGGCATGTATATTTGTTTATCTGACCTAGCTAGTGTAATTCAAGAACTAAACGAATCTACACAACTAGGGTTATAAGTTTCATGTAAGGAACTAACCAATGATTCCATGAAAACATGATAATCAGATTAAGAACACTATAACAGCTAAATCACAACAATTATCTAAAGTTCTAGAAACCCTAGGTCTAAACAATATATAGGGAATCAAGAATCTGAATGAATTCTAGGAACCTAGTGGATGAAAGGAATCCACTAGTGAAATCCCACATACCTGGTGACAAAATTAATAGAGAAATCTTTCGATTTCGGGGCTAGAACTGAAGAAAACTTGTTGCGTTCCTGGAGAGGGCTTGGTCGACTGTTTCTTTCCTTTTTGCTCTAGTTTTGGTGAATAAAGGTTTTGGTTATGTTCTAACTAGGTTATTAGGCTTAATCTAAGTAAAACGTCGTAGTTTAGGGGTTAAACGACTTAGTTTAAGTGCCCAAGGCATAGGGGAAAAGACCAAAATGACCCTCACTTAAAAGATGTCGGGCCCAACGATGGGCCTGATCGAAGGACTGCAGGTCAACTGACAACCCGTCCTGTCAGTCGTCATTTAGCTTTTAGAGTGTTGGAAATTGGGGTCTGAACCACGAACCTGAACCACAGAATGTGGTCCCACCTAAGGTCTAGCCCTAGCGTGGTTCTGGAATATGAGATGTTACATTATCTCCCCCTTGGGAACATTCATCCTCGAATGAAGTCTGAACTGGCTGAATATGGAGGGAAGGAGCTGCAATCCCTACCACTAAGTACTAGAAACTGAAATCTGACTGAGCTGAGTTCCAAGAACATGCAAATATGCTGAAAATGCAAGAACAACTAAAGAAACATGATACTAAGACTGAATTTACGCAAGAGTAAATTGAGAGACTGGAGAGGAACTGTTACCTGAAGATGAAATGGAATCATAAGGAAAGAGGAGAGGATACTTGGCCTTTATGGTTGCTTTTGCTTCCCAAGTAGCTTGATCTACGGACTGACTCCTACAAAAAACCTTCAGTGAAGCTACTTCTTTATTTCTCACCCTACAAACCAGACGGTCAAGAATCTCAACTGGTACCTCATCATAAGTGAGACTATCCTTCACCCACACACTTCTTCAACAGGGAAATGTGAAAGATTGGATGGACTGCTGCTAGTTCTACTGGCAACTCTAACTCATAAGCCACATTTCTAACCCTTTTAAGGATTTTGTAAGGACCTACATATCTCGTATTGAGCTTTCCTTTCTTGCCAAATCTCATCACCCCTTTCATAGGTGACACTCTCAGGAAAGCTCAATAATTGATTTCAAACTCAAGTCCATTCTCCTCACATCTGCATAGGACTTCTGACGACTTTGAGTTGTCTTAAGTCTATCTCTGATGAGCTGAACTTTTTCCATAGCTTTATGAACCGAATATGGCCCAATCAGTGTTGTTTCACCTACTTCAAACCAACGAATCGGAGATCTGCATCTACGCCCATATAATGCCTCATGAGGGGCCATCTGAATACTAGAATGGAAACTATTGTTATAGGCGAACTCTATGAGAGGCAGGTGATCATCCCAACTGCCCTTGAAATCAATCACGCAAGCTCTCAACAGGTCCTCTAAGGACTGAATGGTACTTTTGTCACGACCCAAGCCTAGGGTCTAGACGTGACCGGCGAATGGGGAACCCGAAGGAACCCCAAACAAGCCTCATAGCGTATCATTACACATCCTTGGTCGCGGAAGCAATTAAAATGACCATAAGCAATAAGTATAAT
>JAJOOR010016425.1:0-25333 GCA_036250505.1 Solanum acaule | reverse complement strand
TTCTCACTGCCAAAATACTTAACTAGGTATTTCCAGTCCTCCAACTCAACATCCTCAGGACGATTAGACAATCTGTCTTCATCCGTACTATAGGCACAGTAGTGATTATGTAATCGAGCTTTCCAAGCTCTAAAGAGTCTTTGCATAGTGCTTATCACAAAGCCTTGTAACTTATTTGCTTGTAGCCCACCAGAAACTTCAAATTTGTCCTGAACAAATTGTAACATTAAATTTGATAATTCAAGTAATATAAAAGAAATACAACTTTGAAAGTGATTTATTACCTTGACCTTATACCACATTGCTTCTCCATGTTTTGAAACAATATTCTGCCAATTTCCATCTTGAAATGAGATAATGCTCCTCATGATCAAGCCTGCGTAATTAACAATATCTCTAGCCCCAGAACCCACAGCTCTATCAATATCATCTGGAATGATTACTTTGATTTTCCCTCCATAATTAGTTTTAATATCAACAGTTTTAGATTTATATTTCCCTCTTCCTCTCTTTCTATTGCTGCGAGAAATTGCAAAGAATAAATTATCAGTAAAAGAAATGTATTAGTGAATATTCATTCTACTGCTTCATAATGTATACTAGTTTTCATAGTTACTTCACCAGTATAAACCAGTGACCCCAAATTGTTGTCATAAAGGGTTTTGAGTCTTTTGAAATTTTGTTACAAAGTTAACACAGCAAACAACACTCAATCGTTATATAGATAAGAACATTTAAATAACTTTGTTTTCTGCTAAAGATTCATCGTTGTAACATGGTTACACTCGTAAACAAGAATGAAGCAATAACTAGCTCTACATTCTCGGTCAAAACTGATATACACTCGTATTACTGCACCTAATATACTTGTAAAAAGAATAAGTATCACAGGAGAACCAAAATCAACATCATGCAGTCAACTGTGTTGAACCAACTGCACTCATCATGTGCTGAAGTTGCTTGATACTATGCAATTGAGTCTATCTACTTGGGAGGTATGTGAACTAACCTGCACCAATTTCAACCTCTAGAGAGGGACGAATACTTTCTTCTAGATTTCTTGATGATTGTGTCCCTGGAGATGTTCTTTGGAGAGGATCACTTGATATTTGTTCTGCCTGTAGACGTCTGTGACTTGGGTTAGGTGTCTGTCCTGTCTCCAATGATACTTCAGCAAATCTTATTTGTTGTATTGGTGGCTGAGATATAGTACCAAAACATTCATGTTCTCGAAAATTTCCACGTCCACCTCCTGCACTATCTCTTCCTTTATTACCTTTACCTCGTCCACGTCCTCGACCAGTTCCTTTCATTTCCTAGAATATTAGATATAAAAAGAGAAGTATCAAAATTAGAAATTAAAGCTTATTATATCTACCTGCCAAGGGAAATATCGATTCATAAAGTAGAGTATTATATTAAACAAGTAAAAAATGTGGGACACTTTACTAACAAGTACTATTGTTTCATTGATGGAAATGTAAATCATTGATTCTACTTAAAACGCTGATTCTATTTACAAAGTTAAAGCTACAAATGTCATGAATTAATTTCATGCCAGCCCAATAAGAACAAAATATAGAGAACTTATCAAAACAAGAGTTAAACATCTATTTCAGTAGTCTTTGTTTCTCAATCATCAAAAGTATTCATCACTGTCTTCTCCATCATCATCATCTAGTAACTCTTCTTCGGTTTCTTCACTCCCAGATACATCTGTATGATTGTCATTAATGAAATTATCTTCCTCATTTTCTTGATCACTGGTACGCAAAACAGTTTGTGGTTCAACATCATCCCTGTATAAAGACACATGAATATCAGGTTCATGGTCATTGGGACACAAAATATTACATTCCACTTCCTCTTGTTGATAAGCTTCTTCATTCATTACTGCTTCTTTAACTTCAGGCATATTAAAAAGATCCCGAGGATTTGTCTTTACAATAACGAGCCAATCTTTGTCAACCATGTCTTTCAAATAGAAGACTTGTTCAGACTGAGATGCCAACACAAATGGCTCATTTGTATTTAAGGCACAATGAGTATTCACACTTGTAAAACCATATTTATCAATCTTATATCCTCTTCCTAGGCGAGCCACATCCCACCAGTAACACTTGAATAGATGAACTTTTCTATTTCCAATGTAGCGTAACTCATAAATGTCCTCTAATACACCATAATACTCCTTATTAGAGTCTGAATCATCTCCTCTCACAAGAACTCCATTGTTTTGTGTTTTTCTCACAAGCTCTTTTTTTTGGAACCTAAATCCATTCACCATAAATATTGAACATGATGCAGCAATGGTTCTGGACCTACAGCTAAGCTTATGAGCTCATCAGTTGCGCGTCCTTGTGAAGCTAGTACAAATATCTACAAAAAAAATAAGACTTGTTCATACTTAGATGTCAACAATAATAGTTAATTAAGTGTTGTTCGTAAATTCTTACACGTGCACGAAACCAATCAATAAAATCATTATTCAGCATTCCATGAGGTCTCGTTGAACCTTGTATTTCAATCTCTCTGATGTATTCCCTACATTTTGTGTAAGTTAAGGTTAATTAAAATATCTTGATGTGAAATTAAATCTGAATTAATAAGAAACTTACTCTATGAAAGGTGAAACCTCTTCACAATTTTGAAGAATATACAAAAATGCTTGGTTGAATTCATCATGGGGTAGGTTCTTTCCATCAGAAGACCCCTTTGTTTTCCCACTTTTTTTAAAGATAGACATCTCACCGTTTGATTCAAATCCATCATCATTTCTTGATGGTTTATTGAACTTAGTTGAGATACTCTTAAAATAGTGTGAGAAAAATGTAATGCCTTCATTTGCGTCATGACCTTCAGCAATTGCACCTTCTAGATGACCAAGATTGCGAATATATGATTTAAGTGTTCGCAAATACCTTTAAATAGATTTCCAATTTATATAAGTATAAAATATGACATTTAAAACATATTGTCATCGAAATTACAGAATGATATGTTACCTCACAATAGAGTACATATCCCGATATTGAACTGGTCCACCAAGTTTTGCCTCTCTGACCAAGTGTATCGGCAAATGAATCATGACATCAAAAAATGCCGGAGGAAAAACCATTTGAATTTTACACAATATGATTGGAATTTCAGCCTCAAGGATATCAAGATCTTCAATTGTCAAGCACTTAAGAGTATAGATTCTTGAAAATTTTGCCTAAGGCTATAATTGGTTCACACACTTCCTTAGGCAGTAAACCACGTATAGCAACTGGTAAAATGTCTTGCAATACTACATGATGATCATGAGACTTCAATCCTTGTATCTTTTTCTCAAGTACATTAACACGCCTTGAAATATTTGATGAAAAGGCATCCGGAACCTTCAAATTAGCTAAGAAATCACATAAACTTGAACTTCTCATCAGGGGACAATGCATAGCATGCAACCGGTAACAAAATGTTATCTCCATCCTCAATTGGATGCAACCCTTGCCTAATACCAAGATCCACCAAGTCATATCTACTTGTCAATGTGTCTTTTGTCTTTCCAACAATACTCATCATAGTTGATAAAATGTTGTCACACACATTTGTTTCTATGTGCATCACATCTACGTTATGTCTTAACCAAAGACTCTTCCAGTAAGGAAATTGAAAAAATATACTTTTCTTTCTCCAGTTATAAGCATGGGCAGAAACATTATGCTTTCTCTTTTGTCCTTTACCAAAACTCACAGTGCCCAAATTTTGTAACTGTATAAGTGCTTCATCACCTGTTAAAGGGTTAGGTGCGACACCTATTTCCACTTTCCCATCAAATAGCACCCTATTTCTACGCCATGGATGATTTGTGGGAAGGAAGCGACGATGACCTATATAACACAACTTGTTACTTAAGGAAATCGATTGTGTGTCTTTATGGCAACAAGGGCATGCAAGCTTTCCTTTGGTTGACCATCCAGAAAGGTCCCCATATGCAGGAAAGTCATTAATCGTCCACATGAGAGCCACACGCATAAGAAAATTAGATTTTGGGTGTGCATCATAAGTCTCCACCCCATCCCATAATTCTTTCAACTCTTCAATCATTGGTTGTAAGTATACATCAATATCATTGCCAGGAGACTTAGGGCCTGGAATAAGAAGTGTCATAATGAAATATGAACTCTTTATGCAATCCCATGGTGGCAAATTATATGTAACTAGAATGACAGGCCAGATGCTATGATTTGTACTCATATTTCCATAAGGTTGGAATCTGTCACTTGCTAAACCTAATCGGACATTTCTTAATTCATTTGAAAAAGTAGGATGACGCTCATTGAAAGATTTCCATTCTATTGAGTCAGACGGATGTCGCATGACACCATCATCAATATTTTCTTCCTTGTGCCACCTCATTTTCTGTAATGTCTCTTTTGCCATGTATAGTCTTTGAAGCCTTGCTTTGATAGGAAAATGTCGTAATACCTTATGAGCTACTTTCTTGCCTTTGTGTTCCTATGACTTCCATCTAGACTTACCACACTTGGAACATGATTGAGCATTAACATAATTGCGCCAATATAAAATACAATCATTCTGACATGCATCTATTTTGGCATACCCCAAGCCTAGGTCACAAAGAACTTTCTTTGCTTCATAGAAAGAGGTAGGCACAAATGACCCATCAAGAAGAACTTCTTTAAAGAAGATTAATAACTCATCCATCGATTTGTTGCTCCAATTATTAAGACACTTCAAGTGAAGTAATTTAACAATAAAAGATAACTTTGAGACTTTTGTGCAACCAGGATAAAGTTCTATCTGAGCATCTTTTAACAGTTTGTAGAACTTTGTTGCATGGATATTTGGCTCTTCACAACCCTCTGAAGAATTAGTATTATTCTCTACATTTGTATATCCACAAGCATCGTGAATCATTCCAGTAATGTCATCATCTTCATTGCTATCATCCTCTACTTCATCTCTATGTGTGACATTAGAATTTTCAGCTCTAGCTAACACTTCTCCATGCAAGTCCCACACTTTATAAGAATCCCAGAAGCCCTTTTTTAATAAGTTTCCTCTTACATCAATTTTTAGCTTGAACACTATATTCATACACCCTTTACAAGGACATCGAATCATAGTGTTCACCCCGGGTTGACTAAATGCCCAATTAAGAAAACCTTCCACTCCATCTTTATACCTTTGATCAATTCTATTCCTAATATTTAACCAACTTTTGTCCATTCCTACTTTTAAGAAGAAAAAAAAAGCAATTAATTAATTAATTCAATTGAGGACCCATCTGGGAATCTGTTCGACTCTTACTGCACAAAAATGAAGATCCAAAAGAATAAACAACAATTCAAAGTACCAATTTATGTTTTAAAAAAAGCTTATTTTCAGTGAAATATATCTATAAAAAATAATGAATTGCGTACAAGAATTATATTTCCAGTAGTGGTGATATGTCATAATTTAGCGTAAAAGAAAAAAACAACTAGAAAAGAAAATTGCGAGATCATGCGTGGTAGAGAAATCTAGATAAATAAGGTAAAAATATCAATAATGAGGCTATAACTAGAATTGAAAATTAAATGAGTAGTGATCTTGCTATGGCGTACCTAATGTTGAAAATCAAAGAACACACAAATATCAAAGTTTGCTAGAAAGATGTAGACCACAATCCAGCCAAGATTGATCGGAAAATGACCTGAAAAATCCAACAAAACAAAAAAGGAACATAAGTTGTGAGGATATTAAAAGAAAGTAAGTAGTTAAAAGTAACAATACAACATAAATATCAAGAATTTGAATCTAAACGAGGTCTAGTGGATTGAGGAGAGTGAAAAACATCATTTACGATGTCCCCAAGCTACTCTCCACTAAATGTACAGAATTCCACAATAAATCGCCAAGGAAATCTCTCTCCAACTTCCACAATAAAAAAATGAAATCAAGAAGAACACACTAGTAACTTGATTGTTGTTATTGTCGCTATGGCAAAGTAGAAAATGGGTCACCAATGCGAGGATAAATTTGTTGACTGACTCTGTAGGTGAGGTAATAACTTCTCAGCTATTGTCACTAGTGTGTATGCAAAGAATGAGCAAAGTCAAAGAGAGCTTGTGGCAATCTTTACAGGCTATAGGTGCTTCTATACAAGTACCATGAACTCTTAGTAGAGACTTTAAAAATGTCATGTATGTCAATGAAAGGATTGGTTAACCTGTAACAGTTGTTGAGGTGCAGGGGTTCAAGGAAATGCTAAACCAGTTACAACTCACTCTTCTGAAGGCACATGGATGTTTTTTCACTTGGAGTAATAAATAACACTACTAAGAATTCATGGTCACCAATGCGAGGATAAAACGGTTATGAATAGTACTCCTGATGTTCAATCTTATGGATTTGTTTATCTGGTAACTTAAGATTGCAAAAGGGTAGGTTTAATTTAACATGTGTCATGAATCTATGTGTTTGGTGAATGCAAACAAATATCATATGCCAAAAAGTATTTCCATTTGTTGCAAGGAATAGGTTCTTTTTTCTTCATCACATGCTAGTCTAG
This sequence comes from Solanum acaule, assembly GCA_036250505.1. Taxonomy (NCBI): domain Eukaryota; kingdom Viridiplantae; phylum Streptophyta; class Magnoliopsida; order Solanales; family Solanaceae; genus Solanum; species Solanum acaule. The sequence continues at coordinate 18,774 of JAJOOR010016425.1, read as the reverse complement.
GAATAGGTTCTGAATTCACCCATGATTTTAGAGTTTCGAATTTGAATAGCGTCAACATCAACATTTTGTTTGACAAATTTCAGGAAAATCAGACACACTCATAATGTTTCTTTTTTACTACAGCTATATCATAATCAACATGTTCATCTCAAACTACTCTTAAATTTCAACCAAATATTGTCCAAACGCCTGCATGATATTTTAAGTAAGCCGTAATATAGATTTACAATGAATTTTAGAAGCCATACAAAAAATGAACACTTACATTAATAACAAAAATATGAACACTCACATTAATAACAAAAAAAATCCTAATACTCTCCTATAAGAGAAGATAGATTCCCCTCAATTCTGAAACAGAGAAGCCCCTTGGCCCTATCAATTTGTTTTACAGATATACAATCTAGTATTACATACTTTGGATCCATAGGCGAGGTTGTAGTTGCGACCACGACTTCACAGGGTCGAGGCTTGGTGACCTGGTCACCTTCGCATGTGCAACCACTTATTTGTAAAATCGACCCTTGGTTCTGCAAGAGCAGCTGCACCAGCAGGTGTTGCACCAGCTCTTGTGATTCTAATCCCAAGTTTCAATCGGACCTCCAGAAATAATTTGGGGTCCCACCAACGTAAACCAAATATGTTACCCAATTAGAAACAAAATTCTGGACTTAATGTTACTTACAAAACTTTCAGGGGAGGTCGTCTCGCCAAAAGTAGGTCTCACACCCAAGGCTCCATTTTAACTATAAGTAAGAAGATATCTTGAAATGAATTTGAAAGCCTTGAGACCCAAACCAAAGGTAATTCTAGACAAAACTCAACTTTCCAGAACTAACAAAACCATTAGAACTTCATTTCAAGGCCATTTACTAAAGTTACATACATGAAGATTTAGCCGGCCATGGACTCATACTCTTAAGTCATTTGTATCTATATTTCACTTTAGTTAATCTAATCCAGTAAGATCAAGAGCTCAACATACTGAGTTGTCCAAACACGAGGATGTGCGATGATTTTCTTTATGGTAGAGCCATTTATTAACCAACAAGAACTCCAATTAAGGAAAATATTATAGTTCAGCTAAAATAATAACACTTCAAGAGCTTCAGTAAACCAAATCACCAACAAGCTTTTATGTCTGGGAAAAGATTACAAACTCTTGAAACTTTTTAGAAGGTTTCAAGAAAATTAACATAGATATACAGAAATCGAGTTCTATTGAAATAATAACAACACACTTAGAACTATAATTTTCTTTTAAAACAACAATTTTTGTACATTTTTTGACATCAATATGAACATGCAGTTACTTAACAACATCTACAGATCTAGAATTTCAAAACTAAAATCCTCAATAAACCCAGAGAAAGAGATAGCTCAAAAACAATAGTGAAGATTCAGAATCGACAAAATATGAAAAATAAATAGAGAGTTAACATGAGTGGCACCTTACAAACCTTTGAACAACTTCAAAACTTCGAAAACATCAAAATCTTGCAGTGATTATCAAACTTCAAACATTTCTTCTTAAAACCTTCCAGCAACTTTTGATTTCTGTAGATTTTCGAGAACCTTTTGCCTTAAAACTTCAAAACACTTCAATCTGCTATAGATTTATGAATGGGTTAAAGAAATAAAAGTAACATTAGGGGAAAAAATACCATCTAAAAGAAATTTGAGCACTTACCTAAATAGAGTTCACATTTTGTGAAATGAGAAGCGATTTAACAGATTTGAGAGTGACAATTTGAAGAATCCCTAAGAAAAGTTGAGCTAATGGAGAGAAATGAAACGGAAATTTGAGAAGAGGAGTGTTTGGAGAGAAAGGTTGTGTGTGTAATTTTTTATCAGATATTTTCATTTGTTTTCTTATAACTTTTTATGTTAAATTAATAAATTGACTTATTAGGAGCGGTCATGTCGCCACAAAATTCATTTAGATGCGACAAATTAGATGTTGCCTCTGAAGAATATGGAGCAAAACTTTTGGTATTAGCGGGAACAAATAATTGAGAATTAGCAACGACTATTAGCTGCAAGTTAACATAACTCGCCACTAAATGTTTATCTACTGCGACGCCTTCATATGTCGCCACTGGATATATAACTTTTGTAGCAACAAATAGGTTCGCCACTAAATATTGCCACAATTAATCCTGTTTCTTATAGTGACACCTCCCTATCTGTTAGTTTCTCTTCCTCAACATGTTGTACATGGATCGTCTACCTTGCAATGTCTATATCTCCTATAAGCATAGTTGCCTTGCCTTCCTTCTAAACAGACGAGAAAACCCAGCAACAAACAAACTCATCCTGCTTCTTATGTCAGCAACCATCTCCGGAGCATAGTGGGAAAGTTGTGTGAACTTCAGACTATACTCAAGAACACTCAAAGAATCCTACTTAAAAGTGAGGAACTCTTGTACCTTTGCTCCTCTCAATTCTCGAGGAAAGAAACGCCTCAAGAAGACCTCCTTAAACAAAGCCCAACTCACAAGTGGTGCACCCTCAGCTGGATTCTTTTTCTATTGATCAAACTAGATTCTAGTGACACCCTTCATTTCGTATGCAGCTAATTCCACCCTCTCAGCATCAACAACATGCATAATCTCAAAAATATTCTGAAGCTCTTCAACAAAGTTTACGGATCCTCAGTGACACTTGAACAAGTGAAGCTTGGAGAATTCATCCTTAAGAACATACAAATCCTTGAACTATCAACCACTTCCTGCCGATTCTCTCTCTATCCAACTTGATTCAACATCCGGATAGCTTCCCAGAACTCAGCATTAGTGACCTCTCATTGGGGTTGCACTTCATGTGCATTAGGTACCCCTTGTTCCTGTGGTTCAGCATTCCTCCTAGCGGGACGACCTCTGACAGCAATTTATGGAGGCATGATCTGAAAGACACGTGCAAGAACGAATTAGAAGAAACTTTTTAGAGATAAAGTCTATCGCACGAAATGAGTATGAAGAAGTGAGATAGTTCCTAAGTGTCGCAGCCTCATAATTATAGATGTGGCACGCTTCACACCGATAACTAGGACTCTACTAACACGGCTTCATAGACTCCCTAGGACTCTTCAAATCTATGCTCTGATACCAAGTTTGTCATGCCCCGAACCTACACCCTGAGCGGGACTGGCACTCGAGAACCATTGTTAGCCCAAAGTGAACCCTTGGTTTGGCTTAACTCTTAGCGAAAGACTTATTCATGATAAAAATACTTACAAAAGTAAACTAAAAGCTCAATAGATAACTTAGAATGTATAAATAAATATTCACTAGCCAAAATGGCACTCAAGTCTCAAACATCAAAATAGGAATGGAAAGACTCAAGAACTAGCACCAACTAACTGTCTATGAAGCCTCTAACAACTGAGATGGACGTCGGGATAAGACCCACGACATCCTAATGAACTAAATGATAAAGCAATAAAAAACGGTTCTCTGGAAGCAAGGAGGCTCACCAACAACTCTGAAGCTCGGCTAGAATCAATGATGCGCTGGATGCTAATCTTGGTTACCTGTATCTGCATCATAAAAATATGTAGGCCAATTGGCATCACTACATTGAATGTACCAGCATGCAAGGGGAATTCTAAACAAGACATAAGCTTGAAAGGAATCTGAAAGAACATACCTGGGCTCAACTCAACTCAACTCAACTTAACTCATTTTAGTATAAAGCAATAATATGAATGCAATATAAAGAAAAGCTTTTGAAACATGGATAACAACTCTGTGTATTGAGAAATACAATAGTAACTCAGTGGTACGCAAAGATATAATATAAACTCTATTTGTATATAAAAATACAATGAGTATGTTAAGACGCATCCAAGCCAAACTATTACCTGAAGCTGCTATATTTTTTTGGCTATATTAGACGAGTGGAATGGATCGGGGCACTCCCTATCTCTGCCCTTTCCATGGGGCACATGCCTTAGGCTTCTCATACCAAGAAAGCCAGGTATCAGATCCCTGTAGAAATGAACTGGCCTGTGAGGACTTTCAAAGTGGATGTATATGACAGGAATTTGTTGATGAGTTGGAATTGATTGGAACAGCCCGAGAAGTAGGCTTCCCGATGCTGCCTACTCCTCCTCCTTCTCTTTTAGGATAGGATCCTCCTTGGTCGTCGAGGCCAAACTAAACCAAAGATTGCAGCTAGACAACCACGGATCTTAACCTACTTGCGAGCTCCGCTCGACGGGTGTCATCATCGAGAAGCAGAGCTGCTTGACGCTTTTCTCCTTTCGGGCTTCCTCCATTTCAACCAGGTCGCCATGAGTAGGACTACGGCCATAACATAATCGACAAATCCAATATGTACTCCTACAAGTAAAGGGAGTTCGAATAGACATTGGTTGTGCCCCCTTTGTCAGAGATTAGCTACTTTTCAACCGATATAGCTTTCTTCCCCGTCGACCACGACGACTGAAATGACACAAAAGATACAACCCGTAAAGGGGGCTGTCCAGTCAGAAAGGCAACCTCACTCATTCTTGCCCGTTGCTATGGTCAATAAACAGCCTTAAAGTGGTTCCGAATGACCTTGAGGAAGCCTTTCATCTCAAACTAAATGTAAGAAGAGTGCTAAATCTTCGGGAACGCGGACACAAGTGGTGCATGGCGGTCTTCCTCCGAGTGGCATAGGCGCGGGAAGACTAGTTAAGGCAGCTGGCTTCCACGTAGCTGCAGCTGCAGAGGATAGTCTCTAAAAGGATAGAGATGGTGGTCTTCCTCTGATGTCTCCACACGCTACTCATATCGGTACTAGAAGCCCCCAGAGCAGGACTGGAGGACTATGAGCCCCACCTTCTGCGTGAAAGAAGCACACTGGACAGGCGTGCTTCGACCGTGTCTCCGGGGCATAGTTGAATATAGATATCATTCGTTTGTTCTTTTTTAGGATTTACTACACATAGGAACTTCCATCAATTGATCAATGGTTACTTCCTTGCGGGTAATATACTGTATGTAAGACTGACAGGCTTCGAATGAGTCTTTGAAGAAAGAGATAGAGGTTCGGGCTAGGCTTATACGATCTTGTTTATAAGCTATTCTAAGAGCTAAGAGGAAGGAAGAAGCAGCTGATTAGCGACGCCTTCCAATCCAAAATTCAAGAGGTAATAGATGTAACCTGTTTGGTTTACAAGAAACTGTGTGTATATAATAATACAAAATACTTTTGTGGGAGTTTCTCTAACCGACAACCATCACTTAAGAGCTAAGTGATGATACAAAGTTTTTCCCCACGCTGCCAGGGCCGTCCTATACCTTGCCATGGGTATAGAACCTAACTACTAAGTGGATCAACTAGTCTATGCGAAAAAGCACTAAGGAATCATCTAAAAAGTATGACCCATTTCTACCCATAATGGATACATTGTTTATGGGCGTTGGGTGTTGTCTAAACTCTCCCCCATATCGGTGCTCAATACTACTCCCAAAATATAACTAGCTCATATGTTTAAAAACATAACTCTTTCTGTGGTTTGACATAATTACTCAAAAACTAGACCAAAGGCTCTCTAGGAAATTAGTGTTTCCTCTTTTGCTTAATTGTGAAAGCATTTACTCTTTACTAAAAACTAGATCAAAGGCTTTTTTGGAAATTGGTGTTTCCTTTCTTGTTTAAATGTGAAAACATCTACTCTTTGGGAATACATAGTCCCCATATACTGTTTTGAAGAAACGAACTTCACTTTTTACTCTTTACTCAACTCAAAACTCAAGTCTTAAAACAAGTTTAAAGCATTTGTAAAACACTTTTGAGAAGACTCTATGAACTCTCTAGACTTGGATCTTAACTTTCCTTGAATTTGAATTTATGAATTCAACGTTATGATTCATGTTTATGGATGATATCATGATGTTTAGACATACCTTAGAGTATATAAATCAACTAGAAATCATAGGTACGATCCAAGAAAACTCAAACGGAAAGAAGCTAAAGAAGTTAACGATTAAAAACATTGTAAATTAAAGGGGGACACAAAAGTGTCAATTAACAATGGGGGTTTTTGTCACTAGTAAGTAAAAAACAACAAAAGAAACAAAGATTTCTAACTAATGAGAGAGGATTCTTGGGATGTGACTGAAATACGGGTTAATCTAAATTGTTGGGTACATGCTTTCAATAGAAAATTTATAGAGTAATAGTGACTAGGCTAAGCTTTACGTGGGAATAAATTCTCTCTCGAGCAACTTACCCCATTTCAAATGGGTTCTTCTCAGACACCCACTTGCTGCATGAAGACCAGCCTACGCCTTATCCCACTCACTCTCTTGAGCTGAGTGTTAGGATATGGGACTAGGGTTCACTCTCTCGAGCTGAACCTTATGTCGACCCACTGTTTAGGCCATCAATCTAGTGGTCTTAATTTTACGACCTCTCTCTCGAGCAAGCTGAAAACACATAAATAAACTTGTATTTGCAACTACAAATTTGTTAGATTCGTCCACAATCACTAAATGAAATCACATTTAAACTACAAATAAACTATCAATAAGCAAGACCCAACAGCAATCTTAACCCATATTTGATAAATCACACCCCAATAAATGGGGTTTTTAGCCACACATCAAGAGATAGAAATTTATACCTAAATGAGCTTGAATTCAAATGGGTATGAAGATTTAAGTCTTGTTACAAGCCAAGAATGAAGAATCCAAGAGACCCAAGTCCAAATCCTTGTAGATGAAGCCCTTTTCTTCAAGTTTTCAAAACCTTCTCAAACTCAGAGCAGAAATAAAAAGTACTAAAAATTATATTAATCGTTCCACACTAAAAATCTGATACTAAAATCTAATCTCTCAACGAGTATTTATAGTTTTCAAATATCTGTGCTGCAGCGGATCATTCGGCGACATTAGTCGGAATCGCCAATAAACTTAGCGATCCTCCCTTTGGTGTAGTTCATCGTCGTCTTGCACCATCCTTCAACATCGTCGTGCTCTGGGTCATTGGGCGATATGGTACTGCCCGAGGAACTATTCGGCGATGCGTCGACTGCTTCCTTTTTCCGCCGACTTGATCCTTTCCTTCAAGGCTCAGCACACTAGAACAAAAGGCAACGTAAAACCCTTCAGCGACTCGCCAAGTGGACTTGGCGATCCTCAGGCATTCATCTCTTCATTCTTTTCCGCCCTTTTCGTTCCTTTTTGCGACGTAGTGTCATGCTTTCCTTCAAACTTCAAATACCTGAAACTTAAGTGTTTTCATCAGATATTGAGATAAAATAAGTATTTAAGGACACAATTTCTATTAAAATATAGCCCTAAATGAGTCCAATTTGTGGACTCATCAGAGCTCCAACTATAACAACTTGTCCCCAAACAAAAAAGATATCCAGAGGTGCTTCTAGAATCATCAACTCCGCACCCCAATCACTATGAAAGTACCCGATCAGGCTCATAGTTACTTCGGCAGATATTTGGAAAACAGTTCCAAACTTTCTGGTTCCTTTAATATACCTTACCACTCTTTTAGCCGCTGTGAAGTGTGTGTCTCTAAGCGAATGCATGAACCTAGAGAGCAAACCTACAACAAATAGAATGTCAGGTCTGCTTGGTTAGATATAGAAGACTGCCAATTAAGCTTCTATACATACTATTATCCACTTTTTCAGAATCCTTATCCTTGCCAAACTTCACTCCAGTAGAGATTGGAGTACTCAAAGGTTTGCAGTCTTGCATTTTGAACCTATTTAGAATATCCGAAATATATTTTTGCTGGCATATGAAAATTCCATCATTGGACTGCAACACTTTCATGCCAAGAAACTACTTCATGACTCCAAGATCAGTCATTTCAAAGATTTTCTCCATCTCATCCTTGAACCTTTTGATTAGTTCAATTTGGCTTACTGTCACAAGCATGTCATCCACATAAATTGAGTCAATTAAGAACTAACCTGCAGTTAATTTCACATACAAAGTACCTTCACTTTGACTTCTACTAAAGCCAAGTTGGATGAGATGATTGTCCATCCTCTCATACCATGTCCTTTGGGGATTGTTTTAGGCAATACAAGGTCTTCGTTAAGAGACAAACTTGATCCTCTTTTCCAGTAATTGAGAAACCATCAGGTTGCTCTACAAAGATCTCTTCAGCAAGCAAACCATTCAAAAAAGTCAATTTGACATCAAGTTGATGAATCTGCTAGGAACTATGAGATGCAAATACAAGAATAAGATTGATTTTAAACAAATTACTTCACAAACATGTACCATAGGTTTGTACATGTTTGTGAAGTAATAGTGTAAGTCTGTCACAATTCTTAAAATGCAAAGAATAATTATTTTCAAGCATTTGTCCAACACTCAACAAATTTTGACTCATATCAGGTATGTACAAAACATTAGGAATAGTTTTGATAACTGATATTGTTGAGATAGACACTGTACCTCTGCCTTTGACTTTTACTGCCTCACTGTTTCCCACTTTTACTTTAGATTTGTAAGTATCATCGAGGAATTTGAACATTTCAGCATAATTGCACAAGTGATGTGTGCAACCACTATCAAAAAGCCATGAATCAGAGGATTCATTGATTGAAAAGTATGAAACTGCAAAGAGTTGCTCCTCATGTGCATCTACAACTTCTGCTACTTCTGATTACAAAGCACCAGAGGCCTTTGCTCTTGATTTGCAGATCTTGGATATGTGCCCCGTCTGCTTACAGTTTCCGCATATAGCATAAACTATCCACCAACACTACTTATCCAGATGTGTAGTTCTTTTACAAATGTTTGCACGGAGGGAACTTATGCTTCACATCTCCACTATTGTTTCCTCCATCATGCTTGCCCTTATTGTTTTGGTTGACAAGTTGCTTTCCATTACCAAATATTTGTTTCTGTACAGAGAAAGCTCCTTCAGTGAACTTGTCCCATTTCATAGTCCTCCTTTGTTCTTGTGCTTGAAGAGAACTCATTAGTTCACCTAATGAAAGTTTGCCCAGGTCCTTGGATTCTTCAAGAGAGGAAATCTTAGATTCAAACCTCTCAGGAAGAGTCACAAGAACTTTCTCCACAATTCGTTTGTCTGTAAATTCTTTACCAAGAAGTCTAATGTTATTAACAATTAAGGAGATTCGATCATCCAACTTACTGATTATTTCATCGTCCTGCATATTCAAGCACTCGAACTCTGTTTTCAGGTTCAACACTTGCATTTGACGCGTTCTATCGTTGCCTTGATATTCTTCTTTCAACCCATCCCAAACCTCTTTTGCTGTTTTGCAAGCCATGATTCTATAAAACACAGAATCTACCACAACATTCTGCATAAGCGACTTGGCTTTAGATTTCTTTGCCTTCCCTTTGTTGTTGGATTTAATTTGAGCCAAGGTAGGATTTGCTGGTAGAGCAACAAGTGGTTTATCTTCCGTCACAGTTTCCCAAAGTTCATACTCTTCCAGAAAAGCTTGCATCTTCACAGACTAGATTTGGTAATCTTCACCGGTGAAAGTGAATGGTGGATTTAAAGGTAGGTTGTTGGATGTCATTTGTGTTGTAGGTTAAAACTTTTTGGTCCTGTAAGATCAACTAGAGGCTCTGATGCCACTGTTAGAACAAAAATACCCAAGAAACTTATTTGAAGAATAAAAATAGAGTGAACTTATGAAATTCTTGCTATGTATTAATTTGCCGAAGATCTAAATTTATACAAGGAAAAACCTAACCATTTCCTATCTAGTATCCACTTACAAAGTTGATGTTAAAACTAAATAAGAACATGAGCCACTCACAACCATAAAAGGGGCCACTAACAGCCATTAAAGTGGCCACTAACTTCAGAAAGTTGAGCAACTAAAGTTGACTAAGTCTAGCTAGAAAATAGGAAACACTAAACTGAAATAAGAAAAAAATGGTAAAAAAAAATAAGCTGGAAAAAATGCCAATTGTCTAACACATGGAATCCTCACTACATCTTAAACTACCCGAATAGCAAGCAAAACGAGCGGGTCTCGCTTGGAGTCACTCATGGCTACCTATATTTTAAAGTTAATTGTTTATTTATCTTCACTGTATATGTTAACTAGCTTATGTGTTTTGAATATGTGTTAATTTCTTGTTTCAAAATAGCTAACATAATATAGATATTTGGATTTGGGTACCTTTACTTAAAAACAAACCTGTATAATTATTTTAGCTTTTATAAACTTCATTTGGCCAATTATTTTTAAAACACTTCTTTTTGCACCATTTTAAACCCACTAAATCCATTAAATTTTGTTCAAGCTTGGCAATGACCTTTTTTTTAAAAAAATAAAATAAAACGTTTTGTTCTAATTATATTTTCCAAAATCTTTCAAAAAGAAACATCTTATGAATTCACGAGTAAAGGTCATTTTTCTTTACTACTACATTTCTTTTAGCCATGAATTATGATCAACAACAAAAATGATTTTAAACAAATTAATTTTCTTAAATCTTCACCATTTTAAGATAAATACAAAAGAATTTTCAAATGTTAAAATGTTTTTCAACTTACTTTTCTAAACTTTAGCACTCATGTATAGCTTTAAAATTAATTAACCTAAGTTAGGCCGGTTAACTGTTTTTAATAAATTTTAGAGGATGCCTTACACCTTCCCTTTAGAATAAATTAGAACATTTACCTAGAATCACAAAAGGTTCAATAGACCATTAATTGGAGTTAATTTTAGTAATACTTAGTTAAATATTTAGATGTCCTAATTAACCTTTAAAAAAATAATTAGGTGGCGATTCCTTAAGTTAATTATTTAGGAATCACCAATATGTTGTACATCGTTTGGACCTCAAGTTAAAATGGGGTATAACAACCATTAATAAAACATACTTTCTTGATTGGAATTGGTTCAACTATGTTATGGGGTGGTCTCCTACATGGTCTCAATTTACTTTCAGTAAATTAGCATATTGTTCTCCTCCAGACATAGCCACCTTTCTCATAATAGGCAAATTAGTAATCATGTTATCTAACTGTAACACCCCGAATCTGAAAGAGGGCAAGATAGTAGTTTTCCAGAATTTGCAGGTGCCAACCATGAGGGCCACCCATGGCCCGTGGATAGGACCACGGACCGTAGGTGTGGTCCGTGAAAGGGCACCCAAAAAGGGGTTCAAGCAGTTGGAACCACGGCCCAAACCAACGGTTCGTTGATGGGACCACGGTCTGTGGTTGGAGGTCCGTGGTCCAAGACCCCAATTCCCACTTACTGACACCAGACGACGGACCGACAAGACGGGCCTTCGTCAGACCACGGTCTGTCAATCGGGGTCTGTGGATCGTGGTCGGCAGTTAAAGTCTAGGGGGCAGTTGGGTCTTTTCCTAATTAATTAACTCCTATACTACATCGGTTTGCCCTTCATTAAGACCCCTATATAAGTATTTTAACCCCCAAATTTCCCAATAGAAATCATTCTATCAATTCACCAAAAAGAAGAACTCTCTCAATTATTCCTCTCTCTAGAATTTGAAGAATAAGAAGGATTCAACCAAGGGTTCCAAGTCAAGTCTCAATTCCTCCATTGAAGATAAGCATTTGTCTTTGAGGTATGATAGTTTTCATCCATAAATTCCTTGCATTCATGGAGTTCCCAAATTCCTCTATTTCAAAGTTAGAATTCCCAAATTGAGTTAGGGTTTTCTTCAATTATCATGGCTTCTTTTCATTATTTTTTTAAATGATTGAATTATGATCTCTTATGCATGAATTGATGAAGTACTATGATTTTATGATGATTTCCCCCATGAACCCATGTAATCTCCATGGTTTCAACTTATGAGCATATGATGTTGGATTTTGATTATAAAGGAAGAATTTTATGAAATTAAGCATGTATTGCTAGCTTTACATGAATTTATGATGAAATTCATATCTAACCCATGTTTTTAAAATGTTGATGATTGAAAGTCGGTTTTGAACCTTGAAAGGTAAATTATGGAATTATGCATGTTCTTATGAAATATATACAAATGTTTTAAGGATGCTTTGAGAGTAAAGTCTCAATGATGATGATCATTATTGAAAGGATTTTCTCATATACACATAAAAGTAAGATGTGAATGGTTTTCTCACATAATAAGGATTCTAAGGTTGAAAGGTTTTCTCACCTAATTGAAACAAAGATTAAGAGCTACCCAAATGAACTAAGCTTGGAGTAGTTATTGAAAGATATATTTTCATGGATGATGACTTAGCTTGGATTGGCTAGATGGTGTGCCTTTCCATGGATAATAAGATCAAGAAGAAATGACTATTATGTGGGATTTATGCTTAGCACCAACAGGATATTGAGAAGGAAGCTCTCCTGTCAGTAGAGCCCAGGTTTCTAGAAGAAATTTCTCTATCCCTTGCATATGTGTCCATATAGGATGATTGTATAGATAGACATTAGCTAGTGGATCCACTTTGGTTCAGATTTATGGTCCTTACCTTGGCAAGTAGGACAACCCTTTTCGGTGTGGGAAACACCGGGGGATCATGCTATAGCTCACATGGTCTCTATTTATGTTAAGGCTAATCCCCCACATTAATAATGAAATAAGGTTACTTCTAAAAGTATCTCATATGTATTTAAAGGCTTTATATGATGTTAGCTTGCATTGACCATGGTTTTATGACTTGTGTTTTCTAACTCTCTTATCATGTTTTAGCTTGGTCAATTGCATGTCATGAAATGAAATGTCCATTTTTAGCATGATTTAAATATTTTTATGCATATCTATCATAATTGGTACATTGTTTTGTACTAACGTATACTCTTGCCTACATTCCCCAAATGTAGGGTCCGACAGTCAGATGTCTCAGTTTCATGGCTGGTGGTTGATTTCAAACTTTTGAGCTTTGGTGAGTCGTCATGCTTCGAGGATGGGTTTTCATTGTTCCACTTTCTTTCATGTATTTCACTTTTGGACATGATGTATGGGCTAGTGTAATAATGACCCGAAATGGCTATTTTAGAAATTTTCATAATAAATACTATTTCACCCCTCCGGATAGTTGCATGAGTCATTTCTGATCAAGTTAGTGAAGTTGGTTTGAGAATTTTAAACTATTTGATAACTACGGTTACTTAATTGATAGATATTTATTAAATAATTAAGTTATTTAGTTGATAATAATGGGTCGAGTCTGAAATTTATTTAAGACTCTACACTACTTGACTCATATTTAATAAAATAAGTTAATAGGGTTTAACAACTATAGATCCTAACTTTAAGAGGAAATAAAAGCAAGGAAATTGGCGGCCTCGCTAACCAATGTAAACGACCGCCAGTGCAGGTATGAATTCAAGAAACTCAAATTCTTGTATATGTAAAATTAATGATTTAGTTTATGGGCAAGGTATAATATTATATTATATTTATGCGTTGATGGAAATAATGTAAAGAAAAAAATGTATATGTTTTGCAACATGTGGTCATGTGGTCAGAATGTATTATGGATAGTTGAAGTTATGGTTAATAATAACCTACTGATTTTAGGATAGTTATAGGCCAATAATTGGATATTTAATTGTTGGGGAATAAATTGTAGGAATATAACTTGTATCAATCAGTACCGTTCTGGATTGGTTTTTCCTTGAACAAAATCGCTATGTTCATAAATTTAGACTTCTAGTGTTTCTCAAATTCCTTCTTATAATTATCACATATGATTCAAGTTTTGATATATTGATATAGGTAATTAAATATTACATGTATTATACTTTGTGAATAACTTTAGACTTATGATATTCGGAGAAATTAGAACTTAATCCTAGACTTGAAATTTGGAAAATATGGAGTTGACAGGTTGATTGGCATCACGGTTAGGAACTTGATTATACATTTGAGAGAATTTTTGAGTCCAGACTAGACACATAGTAATGGGTGTTGTTAGTTTGAAATCTTATTGTGGCGATTTATTTGAATAGATTGCAACGATTTGGAATCCCAATGAAAGGGAAAGACTTAGGTCCCGAAGTGATTGTTCAATTATTTGAGGCAAGTGGATTTATAAGCCTTTGTTAAGTGAATTGAATTCGTGTATTTCCTTATAATATGTGTTTGGGAGTAATGGGAATTGGTGATGGGTTGACTTGTCCATGTTGAATAATTCTAATGATGGAAAAAGGGTAATAAAACGATAATGTGATTAATTGTTGGTGTGTGATGTTTGAGAATAATTTGAAGGCTTATTGCTTAATTGTTGATGTTGTACCACGGTTGTATTGTTGTAAATTGTGACTTGTTATGAAAGGTCATCTCCTCATTATTTGTGTGAACATGTCATTTGCATTGGTTCTAAGGCATGGTTGTGATAAGTGTTATGTGATAAGAGGATGTACCATTTCGAGAGACGTATAACGCGTCGCGATGGATACTATATATCGAGGGATGTATCGCCCGCCACGATGGATACTATTATCGAGGGACGTGTTGCGCACTACGACAGATGCATGGATAGATATGTCCCCCATGGGTTCCGGACCGAAAGACAGCGGGTGTGTATCACTAGGTCTGACATGAACTTGATATTGTGATTTGTTGATCTTGTGAGTGCCTTTCTGTGGAAATTTGATCGATAAATATTGAGCTTGTTGTTGAGGATATGTAATTGTTAGGGTGTTGTTGTTGAGCTGTGTGCTATGTGAATTATGAACTGTTAGGTTGGGCTGGTTTTATGCAGATTGTAGTTGTGGAGGTTTTGATTGATGAATATTGAGCTTGTTGTTGAGAATATGTGATTGTAAGAATGTTGTTGTTGCGATATGTGCTTGTAACTTATGAACTGTTAGGTTGGGCTAGTTTTATGCAGGTTATAGTTGTGGAGGTTTGGTTGGGGTGTAAGGAGTACCTGTATTCTATTCCCTTAGCTTGTGTTTAGAATTTTACTTGTTAAGTACCGTGTGGTTTGGTACTCACCCCTTGCTTCTACAATTTTTGTAGGTTACAAGCCTGAATCTTTGTGATACTTTCCAGTCTTTTCTTTTCAGAGGCTTCATAAGGAGATTTGTGAGGTAGTTGTTTGTCATCTCAGCGGACCCTCTTACTCATATCTATGAGTTTGTTCTACATTAGAGACAATATCATTTAAGACTTATTTTTTTCTTTCAAATCCACTATAATACATTAGAGGCTTGTGCACGTGACTACCAAGTTTTGGGGATTTAATTAAGTTGACATTGTACTCCGCTTTAGTATTAGTGTTAAACTTTCATCCTTATTTTTAACTTCCGCAGTTATCGTAATATTTGAGTATTAGGCTAACTTGTCTTGGTGGGATAAGACAAGTGTCATCACATCCCTTTTTGGGTCGTGACAAAATGGTATCAGAGCCCAAGGTTAGTAGGTCTCACGTGTGTACAAGTCGAGTCTAAGTAGAGCTCGAGGATCGATATAGAGACGTATGTACTTATCTTCGAGAGGCTATAGTGACTTTTAGGAAAAATCTTCACTTCTTGGATTTCTATCATGCATACTTGGTCCGATTTTGATTCTTATCATTTCACTCCATTCACTTTCACTTATAGTGATGACTTGTGTGTGGTTCCTCATGTGAGTAGTTGATGTCGTGTATGGTTTGAATGTTAGATCTGGTATTAAGGTGGAAGTAATATACTTATGGAAAGGATGTGTGGTTAGATTTAGAATGTTTAACAATTTGAAGGGGTTGTGTAAGGTTAGTTACCCTAGTAAAGTGAATAGTACTTGTGTGGTATATATGATATTTAGAGTGGTTTAACAACTTGAAGTGGAATGATTAAATGGATGGCTAGATAATGGACATGTAACTTTAGAAACTACAATTATTAAAGTTATCATAACATGAATGGGTTGCTTAGAAAATTATGAGAATAATGATGCACCAATTGAGGTTAGAATTTCTACTATGATTTTATAGATTGTGTATATATCTAAGAAGATCATGATACGACTACTACAATAGTATCGGTGCTTACTTGGTTAGAGTTATGGATTGTGTTAGTTTTGATATTGACCTGACCTACGAAAAAATACATATAGCTGGGGCTAGATACAGAACTAATTTGGTGATATTTAATTTTACAGCTATTCGATGGGTAGAAATGTGTGACCTATTTGGATATGATCTTCTCAGTAGGTATATATGTTCTAGTGGTGGATCTAATATATTTTTTTGCGGTGTGATACTAGTGGTATATTGAAACGGATACGGCGATTGTCAAGTAGGAATACTAACTACTTAAAGAGTTATCAGTTGTATCACATACTCGTATAATGAGATTCAATGTTTCATTCATATTTGAGAAATCAATTAGGTTGTTACTGCAGATATTTGGGGTTATGATGTATGTATAAGGAAGATTTTAGTGGTGGATCGTTGATACGGTATTAAAGCGTTAAGTTGGTAAGTGTATCCCGAGGGTTCTAAACAAGGACCAGTGATTTCATCTTAAGGTCCAAGTGAATGGATAGATACTAGAATGACAAATTTATGGGTAAAGGAAGTCCCAATGAGTATACTTGTGTGATAATAATTGAAGATTTTAGTAAGTAAGTGCATATAAGATTGGGTTAATCCTTTGATTTTGGTTCGTATAACTGGATTTAAGGTGTCGTATCGATGAAAAGGTTGATTTCGTGGTGATGACAAGAGCTAACTGTGCATGATGGTAATAAGAGTTTGTGATGGATTGTGATTGAGATGAAACTATA
Source organism: Solanum acaule (assembly GCA_036250505.1). Taxonomy (NCBI): domain Eukaryota; kingdom Viridiplantae; phylum Streptophyta; class Magnoliopsida; order Solanales; family Solanaceae; genus Solanum; species Solanum acaule. The sequence continues at coordinate 2,085 of JAJOOR010016425.1, read as the reverse complement.
TAATAATGATAGTTGGTTAAACAAATTTTGTATTGTAATGGCGACTTGCGAGTACTTAAGGTTGTGGTTAGATACTATTTGGTGAGTAGACTTATTGCATGGAAAGATATAGGAGGTGCTGAGATACCGCTTACATAAAATTGAAAGGAGCTAGAGTCATAAATGAAAAGAATTAGTGTAATGTAGTTTAATCTTTGGAAAGAGGCGATCGAGAACAACGATATTTACTTTGAGTGCAAGGACAAAAGATGTATCTTTAGATCGTAGAAATTTGAGTTTATAGATGCGTGGTTTCATCTATTTTTCTCTACTTATGATAACAGTGTCACGGGTTCATCATATTGGTTAAAAAAAACTATTGGATAAAATTTGGGAAAGGAGTGTAGAGACGTTCAGCTCGAGTGTGATGATAAGGTTTTTTGTGGATTTGAGTTTGGTAATAGGTATGGTTGAACTTTTAGCGAAAGATATGATAAGGTCGATGGAGAGGGGATCACTGATAAGCTAAGATACGTGAATTCATCAAAGATTACAAGGTATGAGCTAATATTGATAGATAAAGCAATTGGGTTACACAGTTAGATTCAAAATTCAAATTTTTCATGGTGAGTTTAGGTTTGTGGTAGTTGTTTTTTCAAGGTATGGATTGGTAAGGTAAGAAATGATCAATCGCATTGAGTATGAAGCATTTTGAAGGACTTAAAATTTGAGTAGTAAATTTGATTACTATTGATTGTTATTAGGGGGGTTTCACGTAATGTTTTGGGTTAGAGGATAAGATAGAAATATCATGGGTTGATTGGTCAAAGGATAAGATTGCTAAGCAATTCAACGAAAGGAAAAAGAGTCTGGTGTATTAAAGAGTTCAATGTATTTAAAATTTGTATCATGGGAATAATTGAAGAGATGTGAAGGAATAAGGCCTCTCATATAGACTCTTGGTTCGAAGTTGAAGGATGTATAAATTTTCATATATAAGTTCTAATATGACTATGGTAGTGAATTGGTTCGGTATAGACTTACTAGGGATTTCTCACCAATTTCAATAAAGATTGGGTTTTGATTTGGGTGAAAAACAGTGAGGTGTGTAAGATTATGTGTTGTTATGGGGGCTAAATTGTTCATATTATGATAAGTGACTTATGGATACGCAACAGTATGGACCTACAGTTATACAGGGTTATTGAGGATTTTGAGGGGATTGAAACTACTATTTTATGAGACAACATAGACAATTATGATGAGATACATAGACATTTGATGGTGAGTAGAGGTTATGAGCTTATAGTATACAAAATTGTTAGAGTGACCAAGAAATTCTTTGAGTTTTTGCATGAGGTACTGATATACCGTGAGTTTACGGTATTTCTAACACATTTCACTTATAAGTTGTGTGTGTCTAGGGCCTTTTTGTATTGGTTTTTATGTGTTTTTATCATATTTTGCAGGAAAGATGTTCAGGCACGGAAGTATAGAGACAGCTGAAAGAAATGCAGAAAAGGGCATTCACGGAGGTGATCTACGGACCGTAGGTCCATTGACGGCCCGTAGGTGATGGCCGTAGATCAGCAGGCAACGTATGGAAGACAAATCAGGGAAATCTGACCAAGTGTGGAACCACGGTGTCCATTGACGGTCCGTAGATTGATCTACGGACCGTACTATTGATCCGTAGATTGATACTGCGAGGGTTCCAGTACCTGACTTCTGAAGATTCTAAGTGTGGAGCTACGGAGGGGATTAACGGACCGTAGATCAATCTACGGTCCGTACTGCAAATCCGTCGTTTGCTTCAGAGAAGCTGATTTTTGGAAGCTGAAATATTTTCTAAGTCCTGGCTGACGGAAAGGACTTATGGACCGTAGATCCATCGACGGTCCGTAAGTCAGTCTCATGGAATGAAGATGCGTGCCTGAACAAACTTTCCTTGATTTGTTTTCCTTTTTAATTTAGGATTTGTTTTCTATAAATAGGGCATGTAAACCTCGTTTTTGGGGGTTAGACATTATTATTCTAGTTTTACTTGGTGACTTTGGGAGATTAAGTTGCAACCCTAGCAATTATTGATTTTCTAAGTTCGTTTTG
>JAJOOR010016424.1:0-20704 GCA_036250505.1 Solanum acaule | reverse complement strand
AGGAATCATTAAATGTTGACGAGAAGAGCTTGATGAAGTAGTACTGGTAGCACCTGAAGAAGTGACTGCAGGTGCAATAATAGTAGTAGAAAAAGGCAAGGAGATATCCGAAGAAGAGGAAATTGAAAGAGGTTGGGAAGCCATATCACCTGAAAAGATTCAAAAGAACAATAAGATAGAAGGAAATTTGGATTAGCAATGCGTATTACTGGACGTCTGATACCATGTAACAAATAACTCACAGCCTTGAGAGCCTGTATGCATTATCAAATATCTTTATATTGTACAAGTGCATAGAGACGTAATATAACATAACTCAAACTATAAGACTCCTACAAGTACTAGACTAGGAATATTGGATTAGGAGTCCTAATATATAGTACTACTACTACTTTAGATACTTCCACTTTTGGACTAACGGAACCAAATACTTTAAAGTGAACAGTATTTAGTTGCTATGCCAAGGAGCTAAGCTTAGGCTAGCTAGGTTAGTTCCAATTCCATGAACTAAACTGTAACTAAGTACTGAATGGCTTTTATCCTTTCCTTTTTATTTTTTCCATTTCTATGTGTTGTTATAAGTGAAAGATTGAAAACATGAGCAGAATTTGGAAAAGACTTGAGAATGACAAAGGTCCCTTTAGCAGAAGAAAATATCAATTATTGTTCAGAAGAAAGAATATTACTATTCGGCTCGTTTCAATTTATTTGTCCTTTTATTCTATCTAGTTTATTTAAAAAAGAATGTTTATTTCCCGAATGACCTACTTGTGGACATCAAAGTAGATGTATGTGTCTGTTTGTTTCAATTTTATAGAAGTTTAAATATCTACTTGTACATATTCAAATAGACAAGTAGATGTATGTGTGTATTTGCTCAATTTTGTATACAAATTTAATTGTTTATTTGTGTACATTCAAAATTGAAAAACATAATATCAGATGATATCAAGTTAAATGACATGTTTATGTATTATGTCTTTGATATATAACACGTATCTTTAATTTAAAATGATAAAAATCAAAAGTCTTTTTTATTTCTTTAAACTTCGCAACAAGTCAAAACAACACAATCAAATTAAAAGGAGGGAGAAGTGAACAATTCAAGTCATGAAGATCCAAAAAGAAGTACTCACTTCATCCTTTTTTTTTTATGTGACATATTTTCTTTTTTTTAATCGGTGTCACAAAGAATGTCAACTTACTATTAAAAAAATTTGTTTTTCATTTGATGTCTGGTATACCCGCAATAAAACCCCATTTAGAGGAAAGCACTCCCTACCAAGGATTTGTCCATACTCAAGGCTCGAGTCCGAACCTCTGGTTAAGAAAAAAACAACTACTTATTATAATTAGAAACAATTTAATTATAAAATTACGTTTTCATCTTTAATAAAATAATTTACAACTATAAATTTCTAAAGTTTCTTTTTTTAAATATCATATCAAATCAAACGATATCTCACAAAATGAAACGGAGTAAATTAAAAAAAGGACAATGGGCATGTGGGGGCTGAGGCTTGTTGTTTAGTAGTACTCTGGCAAAGGAGAAAGACAGGATGGCATGGATTTAACAAGTGAAATACGTACGCTAATGAAAAATGTTGATCCAGGGAGTTGACATGTCATTTAAATACAAAAAAGGATCAAAAATAATTTTGAATTATGAAAAATTAAATAAAAATATCTCCAAATAATAATTTGATATAAAAATGTTCTTTTCAAAAATATCTCTTTTTCATATAAATATATTATTTTATTTCTTTTAAACACATTTTTACGAATAATAATTTTTCTTATTAGTAATTATTTATCTTAATTCAATTTGAAAAAAAAGATTAAGAAAATACAAATATTTTCTATTTTATTAGAATTTTGTTTATTGTTATTGAAATAACATTAATGATAGAGTTACTATAATCTTATGGTAAGAAAGTACATATAGTTATTCCATATTTTAAAAATAATAATTTGAATAGGAATAAAATATGATTAAAAAGAAGAAAAAAAACTATTAGAAAAATGACATTTTTTATTCTTTAAGTAACAATAAGGTTATTTTTTTTACCAAACTTAAGGGTATGGACAATTTTGAACCAAACGATTAGCTAGCGTTATGAACATTTTAAAAACAAATTATTGATGATATGGATATTTTAAAATCTTACTGTTAACTTCATACATCTGTATTTAATTTCGCATAGTTTAAAGTCATTTTTTACTTTGCTTTATTTTAATTAAAATGAATGAATTTAACAAATGAAGAGTAAATTTGAGGAGTCAATTTTTTTAATATTAATTTATGTATGAATTGATATTATAATTCTGTCTGTTCGTATAAATAATTCATTCAGGATACAATAAATTTGTTGCCTTTTTAAAAACAATAATAGAAGTAATTCATTCCGAATTCAATAAATTTGTTGCCTTTTTAAAAAAAAAATATAATAGAGGTGGGCTTTTTCACTGCAAATTAATGAAAATTTTGTATTATAAAATATGATTTTTCATCTACGTACTTTTCTAATTTAGCTCACTGGAAAATTATAATGGGAAATAAGTTCTCACTATAATATAAAATAAAATAAAATTGTATCTACAACAATCAAAATATTTTTGGTGAAAATTTTCAATGAGAACTAGTGATTCTCTTTTCTAAGTAGTGATCTCATAAATATCAAATGCCGGAATAAAATCTGAAATCCTATTCCAACATTTGTGCAAAAATCACCCAAAAAGCAATATACACAACTATTTATTATTTTTAAAATGGTTTCATTAAATTATGTAGGATGAGTTGTAAGTATCCCTAGACGATGACTGAAATTCAGAGATATGCTTTAACTAAATTAAGGTCTTATTATCCTTTTGAACTCATTTTTTTCCTGTAATTTTGTACACCTTTTGATTTACGTGTTATGTGGCACACTCCGTGACTCCACGTAGTTAAGGCGCGTAGGAGATGTTTGAATGCCACGTAAGACAAGAATATGTATAAAATTACAAAAAAAAAAAGGGTTCGGAGAGATTATAAGAATTTAGTTTAGTTAAGGTGTGTTTTTGAGATTTTGATCATAGTCTAGGAACTACTCGTATCTTTATCCTATTATTTGTATTAATAATCGTTTAATGAAGCCAAATTGCACAATCAAGTGGGGTAATTATATATATGCTTCTCCAGAGACTTTGTGGCCAACAGAGATATGTGGGTTTAGAGATTCTTGATAGATTTTTTTAAAGAAATTATACTAAATTATTATCCTCTTAGACTTTGTGCTTGACAGGATTGCACACATCATGCTTTTTCAAGACAATCCTGGTCATGGGGATGGAATAATACAAGTGAATAAAAAATTATATCAAAGTCTAAGAGGAAATATTTTCTTTTTGATACTAATAAAAATATATATATGTGGTACTGTAGTTTGGTAGCTGGTTAGAATTATGTAGATATTAGTAATGTCAAGAGTAATTAAGAGGGAATTTATGTATTATTTGATACATGTATTAGTTATTCATGTATTACTTATTCTACTTTCTGTCATGCATAAATAATACTACGTAGATTTTCTCATACTTATATATGCATGTATTGGTTATGTAGATTTTTAAATTGGAAATCAAATATGGGAGTATTAATTTTATACATGAATAACTCACCTCTCAATCAGTTTTCAAACATAATATTACTTATGAGATTTTAATTAATTCTAACATAACTCACCTCCAAATCAGTTATCGAACGATCCCTAATTTCCTCATAAATTATGCATTGCACACATGACAACACTTGCTCTTGTTGCCTTACTTATAGTAGGTAGGCGTAGGTTGTCAAGACGTTGTGATAGTAATTAGTTGAACGTTTTCATGTTCCATAAGAACATAATGAAAATATTTGCAAGGTTCTTCAGGAGTCACAATAAGTGAAAACTCGAAGAAATATTTTTAAAGCTCCTCTTGGAATATGTTTAAATAGTCCTCCTAATTAGTATAACAACTATCTTGATTGTTTTGAAATAAAATCAAGTAAAAGAATCACACTTCTTAAATGTAACGCGATGAGTGTGAGTCAAGCAGGATTGACATATTTCAAGATTGCCAAACTTTTATGAGGACACATAATATTTTAGACGAATCTTATATTCACTATCAAAAAATAAGGATTAGTGATGAACAAATTTCATAGCTAAATAATAAGATCCGTTGATATCCTTTTAAGAAAAGGATTAGCAACAAATTATCCTAAAATTTGTTAGCTACAAGCAATTAGTGTCAGATTAGCACAAAGTTAGTAGCTAATTTTAGATTATATTTTTTTGTAGTGAACGCAATGGTTTAGAGAGAAAAGTGAATAACTTGATAAGACATATATAACTCAAGTTTACATGATAGACGTGGTTTTGAGGCTCAATACGTGGCGTAATCGGAAAGACAAATTTGTGTTGTCTAGGCTCAAAGCGGACAATACATGTCATGAACTTGAGTCATGACAAATATAACATTAGTGCATGTACTCCCTCAACATGATGATGGGAAAAATTTCAACGAGAACGTTGAGTCCCTATCTATGTGATGCTCTTGACCGAGGGTGGGCCTAGCAGGAATGATATGCTTTTAGATCAGCAAGATTCTGAAGATGAGGTGCAAATAATACCTTAAGCGAACCTCATATTAGGAAAAAGAATAGAGTGAAGAACTTTATAAAATATATAACTTAAATTTACATAATATACACACTTTTAAGCTTGATATAACTTAGCTTCTAAGTTCAAATCAGGCAATACATCGCCATAAATTTGGATAGTAACTATAAAGTGGAGAAATAAGTAATTCTTATAATTCATGAGACATGACTTTTCCCTTTTAAATATAAATAGCAATAAATTGATAATGATATTGATTTGTTTTCAATAAATTCATGATGAATTGTAATCTATATATAGGCTTTTATTGTAGAACTTTTTTCTCTACTGTAGTAATTTAGCTATATTTGGTTATAACATCAAGAATAGGGGGCTCTACAAAAACATTGGACTCAACCATGAAGCCTACGGTTTTAAAAGAAGTCTACTCAGGTGTTTGAGCACCGCTATTGTCAATCGATAGATTGAAAGTTCGTATCACATTAAAGAATAAGTGATAATACTATCTATCCTCGTATTATATCTATGCATTTAATAAACATTTAAAATGCTACTATAAGTCAAGTATTTGTATAATCAAAAGCTATAAATTAGTCTTTTTCAATCTATGACTGTTCAACTTGTAAGTGGTACTTTTGGTTTGACCAAGTTTTTTTGTTTTTGGTTTTATCCTAATATTCTTTCTAATTTTCAAAATATCTATTCCAGAATACTTTTTGGACTTACTCTTCAATCTATATTCCTATATAGTTCCTCCTGTTTTTCCTTTTTGCAAAAAAACTTTTAAATGTATAATTTTTAATAAAATATTTAAAACTAGTTTAGTCATTTTAATAAACGAATAGCCTATCAATATTTTTTTTAATCAAACATATCAATGCTTTATTATCAATTTTAGCATTTTTATCTAAACACATACTGCTTATTTATAAAATAATTTTAATACGTAAAAAATACTTATAAACATTTAAAAAATTTCAACTATTTACGATCAGCTAACTCAAACACATTATTTATCTTCTATGAACAATGTCTTTATCCTATAACAACAATGTTAAAGTGGTAGCACTATCAAACATATGCTTAATATATTTTTTGTATATACAAAGTACTAGTAGTTGGTTATGCTTCCACAATCTTTGCATATATTTAACATTTTATATCTTCCAAAAGTAAAGCATATGCTAATAAAATGGACTACAATAATAAGAAGCATATTTGAATATATAATTACTTTCTTCCAAATTGTACTACATTGCAATATTTAAACCATAGTACCGTCTTATCACATCCTTTCTCTTTAGCTTATATAAAGCCATTCTTCTTTCTCCATTCCCCTAATGTTACTTCCCCATATTTGCCTTAGTGTAAAATAAAATCTTCAATTTTTTTAATTTTTTTTTTGAATAATATGTGTAGAGAGCTTTCTTTAGTCCACATAAAGGGGGCAGTATGGTTCAATTAGCTGCTGACTCATTCACACAAATGCTAAGGTTTTGAGAGTTATAAGAAAGAAAGAAAGACCTTAGTAACTGAGTGAATGATGCGGTAGACTGACTGAATCTTAAGCTTCTTTTGCTTGGACTGAAGGGAGCTCCCTTTTCATAATTACTTGCTAATATATTTTCTCTTCTATATCTTCAAATTAATTAAATTCCTATTTGTACTCTAAATTTTAGTTCTAGTTATTTGATTAGTTTCCTTCATTTTTGGCTTTTTTTATGGACCGTATCGAAACAATGATATTTGGAAATGTATAGATATATGGTGGTGTCTCACAAGGACAATTGGATTTATTTTTTTTTGGTGATTTTCAACTTTTATTTAACACTAGGTCATACCTTTGGATGTTATTTAATTAGTTTTCTTGCTATAATATCAAGAAAAAGAAATTAAATTTACTTTTGGATGTTTTTAAGTTTTACATATATACCAAAATTTTAGTTTGGTTAGTTTTCATATTTATCAAATCATCAATTAGTAGTAATTTTTATAATCGTTTGTACCCGTATTTTATCTTATATCAAGTAAAAATAAATTGATTATGTAAATGAATAAATTTCTATATTGTTTAGTTCATAAGATTTAAATTCATTTTAGGGTTTGCCACGCTTATTTGTATTTGAGTTTTAACGGTCATGGTTTATTTTCAAGATTATACATGCTGCCACTTTTTATGAAGATTTATTTGTAGATATTCTTTAAATAATATAGCTAATAGTGTAAAAATTCTTTATGTTGACGATATATATAATTTGAACTCTCATCTTTTTATATTACTATATTTGCTTAATAATTGGCTTGTTTTTTTTTTAGTTTCAGATTAATAGAAGATGGAATACTGGATTTCTCTAAGACGAAGCTCTATGACAACTATATGATACATTTATACATCTTCTTGCCCTCCTTGTAAGCAAATACTAAATAAATGAGAAATCTTGGGGATCATTTGTTTGAAAAGTGTGAGTATTTGAAAAATTAATTTTTGTTTTTCGAAGTCAAAAATGATATTTATAAATCATGGTTGTGTTTGGACATGAATTTAAATTGAGATTTATTTTTAAATGAGAAATTTCCATTTGGAGTGAAGAAAACAAAGTTTAAGTATTTTTCCAAATTCTAGAAATTTTCATTTTTTATGACCAAACATGATTCCGGGAATTCTACTCTGAAAAAAAAGTAGAAGATATTTCCGGTCAAACGTCTATTTAATAGTTCAGTTAATTGATTATATAACTTTTAATTTACCTACCTCATTGGCCGGTGACGATTTGATAATTCTCTGCCTTTGTATTTCCTCTCCTTCTTTTTCCTTTTCTCTACCCCTAATTAAAAAAATCAAATCAAATCAAATGTAAGCTGGTTATATTATTTTCAAGTAATCACACAATAAATTATTTTGTGTGTTGATTAAAACATTTATTTTCTTTTAATATTATTTGTTGTGACATTTATGTTTCCAACAAATTAGGAAACGTGTAGTGCCATATGAAGTTGAATTAGCTAAAGGGAATTAGACAATGTTTCACTGTTACTTCTACATATTAATGGTTCTTTAGGTCGGATTCGACCACTTGGTATAGAGAAAATTTTATGCGTCATTCTCAAATGGATCTGGTAGTGTGTTATTCAAATTTAATCGATATATCAATATGGACTCCAAACACCAATGAAAGAATGAAAAAAATTGGCTTTTCAGTTTCTTCATTCCTTCTTTTGTTTATATTTAAGGGAAGTCATAGACAAACGTAGTGGAAATTTTTGGAGTAATTAACACTTAAAAGAACCCTTTAATTTTCATTCGAATTGTCTTTAACAAATAAATTTGAATCTTTATTATTCATGTCAACTAGTCAATTAACCAATGCAGAAACGGAATGATTTATTTAATTTGTATAATTTATTTTGTCTATATAAATTTTAAAATATCAATTATATTTAAGTTATTAAGGACTAAACAAAATATTAAAAATAGCAAGTAAAAGGCAAGATTGAAGAGAATGATATCATTGTCAAAATTTAGAATTATGATAAATATTATTTAAGGCCATATAGATTGAAAAGGAAGTATGTATTCATAGTGACATAAACTTTATGTTAGTGTTCATAGTGACATAAACGTTATGTTTATTTAACTTATTTAACTAATAAATCTCATTAATAAATTTTGTAATTAATTAGATACAATTATTTAATATATATTTTTAAATTGATTAGTATAAGCGCCAGCAAAATCCGGACGATTTGGAAGAAAATGTAATACGTAGCTATTTAATTGGATGTCTTTTCTCAGTTCACACCCTAAACTCTAAAGCATGAGTTGCTTTAATTATGTATTTATTGTAAGTTTCTTAATATTTTTTTATTATTCATTATGCATGTATTTTCAAAATTTTATTATTTTCTAAAAAATAATTGACATAATTATTATTAAAAATTGTAGGCAATTAAGTTTGGAGTTTTTTTTTACTTTTTAATTTATCTATGTCATCTAAAGCATAACAATCATTATACTATTGATTATTTAGGCCTATTTTTGTAAATAAAATAAATATGAATTATTATATAAATAAAAAATGATACTAATTGGTATATTCAATCAAGTGAAGTAATTATATTTTAAATACTTCTACTACTTCTAGAATATTTTGATAATTTGTATAACAATTGACTCAATTGAAAAAGTTTTCAAAATTATAATCAATAAGAATGTATCTAAAATATAAGCATTTGTAATGTTATATAATATACAATAATTTATATATGTCTATTCGTGTCTTATGAATAATTACAAAAGAAATATAATACAATCAATTAAAAAAATTATAATTAATTATCATATACTTTAATAATTTATGAAAATAAAAATATAAAAAAATTATTAAATAAACATAATATCTCTTTTTTAAAAATTTAAATTTAAACTTCCAATTCTACTGAATTACCCAATTGTATCCATGACAATGTTCCTAGGAATGTTTAAAGAATTAGTAGTCACCTAATCATTATACTTCAATCATTCTCGTAAATAATAATGACTTGTCAAAATAAAAAATCAATATCATTTTAATTCTGAATACACAATAACATTTTGTAGGATTTTATATAATGGAAAAACAATTATGATTTTTTCATTTCAATTAAGAAGAGAAAATAATATGTCATTGTGTTGTATTGAATTTTTCAATTTAATTATAGTAAGTTTGTGCATTTCAAAATTTTCTTTGCAATTCGTGAAATAATAATCGTTGAATTACTAGATATGATATTAGCAGTTTGATAAACATTAATCTAAATAGATCATCTTAGGACCAAAAACAAGATTTTTATACCTTTCATGTTAAATTGGTCATAAATTGTGCTGTATTAATAAACATTATTTGGATTGTTTGATTTTTCATAACTTTTTCTCTACTGTATAAAGAGTTATATTTATATTTCACAAAATAATATTATATATATTTTATTTAAAAATGTACATTGTTAAATTGCAAATTTAATTAAACTTGACGAATGATTAAATAATCAAATATCTTTTGTAAAAAAGGTAAAATCTCAATACAAATAAAATACATATCTAATAGGTAAAATGCTTACTAGTCATAACTTATTGAAATGTTCCAAACTAATATCTTATAATCAAATACCAACTTATATGCACATTAGAAATACATTATGCCCAATGAATAACAAAAGATTTGCGAAACACATTTTCTTAAAATCATTTTTTCAAGAACATATATTAAAATTTTAAAAGCATCGCCTAATAATACATTTGAAAACTCATAACTTCAAAATAAAAATAACACCAAAAAAGTAATCAATAATAATAAACTCAGTTGTTAATGACAACATAATTTAATCAATAACAGTAAGTCAAATTACAAATTATGACAAAATTTAGTTAATAATAGTAATTCATTGCAAACGATGACAAAATTTAATTGATAATGTCAAAATCTAATCAATCATAGCAGAAAGCATACATCTCTAATTTAACCGTAAAACAAAAATAAAATGAAATATGAAAAGTAGAAACAATCATTAATTTGAGAAAGTCCCAAGTTCCTTTTTAAAAACTCAAATTTTCAATAAGCCCTAAATTATCCAAAAATTCCTATTTACGAAAAATTGTATTTTTTTTAAAAAAAAATCTCCCCTTAGATCAATAGCTCTAGATTCATTTTTTAGGATCTGAAGTTGGAAGATTAAATTGAAAAAACCCATATTTTCATTTTATTTGTTTAACTTTAATTATTTTCATCTAGAATAAATAAACAAAAAAAAAAGTAAAAGATCATGTGTATAATAGCAATCCTAATACACTAGTTTATGTGTGAACTTTGAAAACAGATTTGAGTTTGAGGGAATTTGATTTTTGACATTGGTACGAAAGCCAACTTTAAAATGGGCACTTTTTGATACAATATATTGAATGAAATTCTTTCTAAAATTACAGACCAAAATAGACAATTTACCCAAAAATAGTCAAACTATTTCTTACCACCATTAATTCTATATACTTCTACTATAAAATAAAACACAAATATTTAAAGGAATTCTCTCATAAATGGGCAATCAATAATTTTTCTCAACCATTACTACTTGCCTGCCTTTGTCTTCAATCTCCATTTTGCCTAATACACTACTGGGCTTAAGAGACTCCGGTATGCCATTCGAATTTAGTTGGTGCTCAATATGGGTATCGACAGTGTTTTAAAAGGCGAGGGAGTGAGGCGAGGCGTAAGCCTCGAGACATGGGGCGTAAGTTTCATGGATCTACAGGGAATAGTCTCATGTATATTCAATTTTATAGTTTTATTACTAATAAAATAAGCAAAAGTAAACCTTTCAATGATTTTATAAATAACCTATAATATATAGAAATTATATTATGATTTTTATTTGAGATAAGTATTTATAATCAATAATGAAGAAAAAAAGTATTATAATTACTATTTGAGAAATATCATTACACCAATAATAAGAAATATGATTTAAAGCAAAAAAGGTTAAAAAAATAAATTAAAACGCTCGGGCCTACGTTTTTACGCAGGACTTACGTTTTTATGCTCGAGGCTTACGCCTCAAATTTTAGAACTTACGCCTTATGGATCTACGTCTTTAATTTACGCCCCAGAGTGTTTTTGATACACCCCGCCCCGAGACTCGCCCCAAAAACATTTTTGAAAACACTGGGTATTGAGCATCAGACAATAATTAAAAAAAGGGTATTATTTTCTTGAGGGAAATAATAATTTTGTGCATTTGTGTCAAAACATAGTATTACTTTTTTTGTTTTGTTTTATTTTCACTTGATGTCTGATGCCTATGTTGGAACTTTGATTATGTTGAATCGTGAATTGCAAGGTCTATTATGGGGATGACGCTCCTAACATAATATTTTCCGTATTCAGGATTCAAACTCAAAACCTATAGTTAAGAATGAAACAGTCACACCACAACACCATAATTTAGCATGGTCTTACTTTGTTGCCTTCATATGCTGAACTTGAAACACTTCAAGATGCTCATGTTATCTCCTGCCCTTGAAGAGAGTTGCAACCCTTCATTTACTATTCACTCCTTTAAAACCCAACAGCTCAAATAGCTGCCACAACTTCCACCAAATATGTAGAGTTCAAAACCAAAATGCATAAAGGGCCATTAAATTTTTTAAAACCAAAACGGACAACTCACTAATTGTTTATGATTTTTAACGCCATTCACGATGTCCAATTTTCATTCTTTCTCGCTGCTCAATCAGCGAGATCCACTTTAAGTTGCCATTTAAGGAATTAACTCCACCAGCCCCTCTTTGAAATCAAAATATGATGTCCATATTTGTGTAGAAGAAAGTAACAAGTCAAATCCCTATGTCCAAGTGATTGAGTTGAAGCTTTGAGCATAGAACGGAGATAGCCCAGGGAGAGGAGTAGAGTCCAACAACATTGAACCCCAAAATAGAGTTTCTATTCAAATTCCTACTCAATACGGAGAATTTGAAGCCGGTTGCTAGTCGAAGTAGCGCGACAAAGAGTAAAGAGGAGCATTCACATAGATTAACTTTCTATGAGTATTATTCTTGTAGATTAACAAGCCAGATAAATTAACTAATAACTAGTCAAATTAATTGAAGAATTCAACAAGCTTTGTTAGACAAAATCATAATCCTACAATATTATCTCTCTTTGAACCCCTCATGCATTAAAAAAATTAATCATAAAATCACTTCAAGCATACTTTTTGACTAAATAAATTAGAATTAGTTTAATTTAATTAATATTTAATCATAAATCTTCATCATACTCACGAATTTACGTATACGAGCAAAACATCGTAAACCACCTTAAATTTTTCATATCGCATTCTTAGTTCAACACTTATGTACAATCAAACATCGTTATTTGTTTGAAAATTTTATAACTACTATAGTGATGTGATATTTTAGAGAAAATAGTCAAAAATCCCCTTAATCTATAGTCGGATTCCCAACTACACACTCATACTTTAGGGTGGTCCTATTACCCCCTTAGACTATTTTAAAATGGAGTTATTTGCTCCCTATATGCTGAGGTGCAAGGAATGTGTAGTTCACTCTCTTTGAGACAGTGAGAGCAAAAACAAATAATAAAACTTTAACTTTATAAGTGTTTCTTTTATTTCATTATTAATTTTTTTTTATTTTTTATGTTTCCTTTTATTTTATTTATTTTACTTTTAATGTTCTTTTTCTTTAACAAGAAACACCAGCAACCTTTTCTTCTTTCTCTTTAACAAGAAACACCAACAACAACAACATGGGCTGTAGCGGCGGCGGCACCATGTGAACTTCACTCATCCACCACCAATTCTTAGTCTTCATCGGCCTTTCACTATGTGAAAACAAACCCATCAACCATCAATTTCGTTGTGAACCACCATTGCCACTTCCTTTGTAGCTTCAAGATTTTTAAAGTAGGAGATGCAAATTCAAGCATAAACACAAAATTTAAATAGTTAGGTATTGCATTTACCTTCCTATTTCAGATATGATAAAGCTGTGACTATCAAATCTACAATAAATACGAATAGCACAAAAATCTTACAATATCTTCATTTTAAAGATTTCTACCCAACTAAACTAAACTAATTGCATCTAAAAATTTAATCCCCAAAATTGACTGACTTTTTAGAGCATTAAATTGTTAATGATTTTGAGTGAAATTTCATCAATATCGAGAGAAAAAATAGGAAATGGTGTAGAAATTGAGATTTTGAAGGGTAATTAGGCGATTATTAAAAAAAAGTGGGGATTTTTGAAGGTTGAATCGAGAGAAATTTGGATGAAAAATCTTTAGCCGCTGGCTGATGCCATGCCTGGAGATGAAAGAAAACAAAATACTAATTGATTTTTATACATTAAAAATATATATATTACCTGGCGGGCGCGTGTCCAGCACTACTTAATACGAATATGGGGGTGAGTTATTAAGGAGTTATATATTCTACTTTTAAAATGTTCAGGGGTGTAATAGAACCCCCGTAAAGTATGAGTGTGTAGTTGGACATCTAGCTATAAGTTGGGGGGCGGGGGGCTTTTGACCATTTTCTCGATAATTTATATATATACGAAATAATATTTTATGTTTAGATCTCATTTAGCTGTTATAAATAAAAGTATACATATAGAAGAAAAAAAAAGTAGTTTAATTAACATAATATAACTAATTAGAGAAATGAACAAAAATGTATATATTGTGAGCCATAACTTCCATAATATTATTATCCTCACAAATTCTCTCAACCTTTTCTTCTCTAAATTACGTAATTTTTGAATTCCATGAAAAACAATCTTTCTGATCCATTAACCAAAATGGACACTATTGGTTACGGGTCGGGTACCGGATCCGACTTCTCCTTTGCTTACAACAACGCCACTTTCTCCGACCGGATTCTGATGATCCAGATTGTTCCGTACTTCAAATCCGAAGGTGAGGGATGCAGCAGTACTGCCGGCGATTGGGACCGGAAACGCAAACGTAGAAGAGAAGAAACCAATAAACAAAATGGTTAGTTCTTTTAATTTCACTAATTAGGGTTTTTTGAAAAATCTTTTTGTAGAATTTAGGGGTTTTTCTTGGTTTTAATGTGTCTTTATTTTGTATGTAGAAGTACAATTTGCATATTTGTCTAATTTTGGTTTTGAGGGTTAATTTTTTTACAAAGGGATGTTTGATATATCTTTTTTGTTGTTGTCTTTATTATAGTTAAAATGATTGTGAAGAATGGGATTTTAAAATATCATGCTTTATGAGGAAAAGATGCAAAATTTAGGATTTGAATTTATTTATTTTTCTGCTCTGTTTTCTTCTTTTTTAAATTTTAATTTTGTACTATCTAGCTATGTTGCTCGAACTTTTCAAAAATGCCAATGGGTGTGTGTCGAATTCTCCAAAAAGTAATGTATTTTTAAAGAATTTGACACGGGTGTGGCATTTCGAGAATTTGCCCATCAGAAAACTTACTCAAGCTAGTTCTGTTTTAACATAATTGCACTTATCAGTTAGTTTCTCCAAGTTCACTTTGTTTTTCGTTATAGTGGATGCTGATCTCATAAACCTCTCAGATGCAGACGTGCTCACGCAATGTGAGGACGAGGTTTTGAATTGTACTATGCTGGATACAGAAGATGTCCTTGCTTATGAGAACCAAGATGAGGAAGCTGTTGCAATGGCGGAGGAATCTCCATCCGGCGTTGAGATGACTACAGATCACCCGGGTACCTATGCACTTCCCCACTGTAGACCAAATTATCTTATTTCCATCATTGTACTACTATTTCAAGGATGTCATTTGTTAAGGATTCTAACTGTTTTAACATAAGATCATGATATATGAGAATCTAAGAGATATACTAACATGGCTTTCACTCTTCTAGGCAATATAGGTGACGTCTTTGTGTGCATAATCTGAAACCTTAATTTTGTTATGATGTAATGGCATGTGAAACCTAAGTTCCTTTATCATTTTGTGTTTATTTTTTTCTCTTTCTCTGTTCTATTTCCTTTTGTAACAAGCTTACGGCATTTTAAAGGTGGTGGTGTTGCTTCTAAGAGCACTGACTCGTTCGCATACTTGAACTTGGCAGCTGCGCTTCCAGTTAGAACTATACACATCAGTTCTCCTATTTTGGCCGCGCAGAGTCCATTCTTTTACAAGGTTAGGAGTCTTTAATGCTCTGTTCTTGATGAGTCAGAAAGTCTTGATGATGTCTTCTTGTTTTCTTCATAGCTATTCTCCAATGGCATGAAAGAGTCAGAGCAGCAGCATGTTACTGTACAAATCCATGCCTCGGGTTAGTATTAAGATTTTTTAGTTGTAGTTTGGCATGTTCTCATTTCATTGTAATGTCCTTTTCTTTAGAAAGTTGTCCTCGTAGAGTAGTAATATTAACCTGATGATGTCCATATCAGAATTCGGGTACAATTGTATTGTCTGAGCTTCATCTGTGTCTATTATCTATCTCATATTTCAATTGGTAAGGCTAGAAAGCAAGCTATTGAAATTGCTTGTAGGTAGTACTATATTATGTTCTATGTTACTTACACTATATCGTGTTCTATGTTACTTACCACCCCCACCCTCACCCTCACCCCCCAAAAAAGGGGAGGTGGAATGAAAAGCATGTCTTGCTATACTCCTATTTACACAGACTAGCCACCTCTTGTGCACTTGATTTGACATTTCAATAACAAGTTTTAGATGTTTAGGATGTGCAATTAGAGAGCAATGTGTATCAATCACTAAATGAAAATTCAGTTTTTTTCGGCTGTTTGAATTCATAGAATTGAAGGGATTCTTGTACTTCCACCTTTTAATTTATCAGATGGTGTTTGATTGACTTGTTTAAGAAAGAAGTATGTTTGACACAAGTTAAATTCATAACGCCCCTTAAGTACCCTTTGTATCTACTAGTCTTGAAAGCCATGCCAATTCTTATTGGACATATCATTGAGGGCTAAGTAAAAAAACAAGGGAGCCCGTTGCACTAAGCTCCCGCTATGCGCGGGGTACGATAAAGAACGGCAAGGGTCTATTGTACGCAGTCTTACCCTACATTTTTGCAAGAGGTTGTTTCCATACCTTGAACTCATGACCTCCTGGTCACATGGCTAAGTAGAAATGTTAAGAAGTAAAAAGTCTTCAAATATAGAAAGGCATCATTCTAAATATCCACTACTTTATCTATCTTGATGAATAATAAAAGGATTGGACACCAGAACAAGAATCGTGTCTCTCAGAAACATTTGTGTGAGACAGTGATTGTCTCTTCATATGTTTGCAAGGTTAATAACATGTTCCAAGTGGCCTAGTGGTTTGGGCTTGAGACTTCCATGTTGGAGGTCTCAAGTTCGAAACCCCTTGCCAGCGAAAGCAAGGGGTTTGCCTTTTGGGTCGAGCTCGTCGCATCGGGCTTGCCTAGTGCGGGTTACCTCTCCTATGTGGTTTGCGAGCTATTGCATAGGAGCGGGGGTTTTACCCTGTGCGCATGCATCTGCGGGTTTCCCTTGTCATAAAAAAATATATATATATATATTTAAAGAAGAATTCTTACATAGTTATTAACTAGTGAACATAGTTCCTTTAATTTATGATCACAATTTTTTTCTTTTCACATCCACCTTTCTTTATCTTTTTTTTTTCGCAGAAGAAGCTGCCTTCATGGACTTACTAAAATTCATGTATAGCAATACTTTGTCTACGATAACACCTACTGCTTTGCTTGATGTGCTTATGGCTGCTGACAAATTTGAGGTTGCATCATGCATGAGACACTGCAGCCGCTTACTGCTCAATCTTCCCATGACATGTGAATCAGCTTTGCTATATTTGGATCTTCCTTCTAGTGTTTCTATTGCTGATGCAGTTCGGCCACTGATAGATGCTGCAAAACAGTTTCTTGCTGCACATTTCAAGGATATCACCAAGTGAGAACACTTCCAAAAAAACAAATTATTACTTACTCTGGTTGATTGAAATTGAAGCTTAATACTGTTTCTTAGAAATGAAATGTGAAGAAAAGCTAGTGTCTTGTTGTCCTCACGAGCTAACTCCTATTTCAGAATGCGTGTGCTTTTCCCAAATGCCTACTTCTGAGGCTTTATAAACTAGCTATTAACGTTTTCCTGTTTGTTTGATTACTGACTAGTGAGATAAAGGACCTCCAATCTTGCCTCAAAAGAAGCTTCTAGTGTCAGATATCAGAATGCTTTCAATTTAAACCTAGATATCAAAACATGTTCACTCCTTAGAAACGTCTTTTTGATGGTTTAGGCAAAGATATGTCATCTGAACTGTTTCCTAAATTCCTTGCCAGGTTCCAAGAAGAGGTATTGAACTTACCTCTTGTGGGAATTGAGGCTGTTCTCTCCAATGACGATCTTCAGGTTGCTTCAGAGGATGCTGTCTGTGACTTTGTTTTAAAGTGGGCTCGTACCCATTACCCAAACTTGGAAGAAAGACGCGAAATATTGGGGTCACGTCTTTGTCGCCTCATTCGTTTTCCATACATGACATGCAGGAAGCTGAGGAAAGTTCTAACTTGTAATGATTTTGATCCTGAACTAGCTTCCAAGGATGTACTGGAGGCTTTATTTTTCAAAGCTGAAGCACCGCACCGGCAGCGTTCGCTTGCTGCTGAGGAGGGCAATGCATCACGTAGTAGTTTTGTGGAGCGTGCTTACAAGTATAGACCAATTAAAGTTGTCGAGTTTGAACTTCCTCGTCAGCAGTGTATCGTTTACCTAGATTTAAAACGGGAAGAGTGTAATAATCTCTTTCCTGCTGGTAGAGTTTACTCACAGGCTTTCCATTTGGGTGGACAGGGTTTTTTCCTATCTGCTCATTGTAACATGGATCAACAGAATGCATTCCATTGCTTTGGGTTGTTCTTAGGCATGCAAGAGAAGGGGTCAGTGTCATTTACAGTGGATTATGAGTTTGCAGTTTGGACAAAGCTAACCGAGGGCTATGTGAGCAAATATAAGGGGAACTACACATTCACCGGTGGCAAGGCTGTTGGCTACAGGAACCTGGCTGGCATACCTTGGACTTCTTTTATGGCTGAGGATAGTGTATACTTCATCAATGGAATTCTCCATCTTCGAGCTGTGCTTACTATCCTCCGGGTATGAGCTTTTACGTACTAACAGAAAGACTTTGCTTACAGCCATACTGGACTTTTTAGATGTCAAGAGGGCTTTAAGATGAAGAGGTTATCCAGCCAAAGGTCTGTTAAAAGGGTTTCAATTGTATATTCACGTTAATTGAAGAAATTCAGTGCCTATGTAGAAATTGTTGTATGTGCCCTGCTGCTGTATGTTACTGAAACTAACAGACTCAGTAGCTTCATCTGCTTGACATTGTACTGGCTTTTTGACTTGTCAATTTCTTCGAGTAAATAGTAGTTGAAGGAACCATGGTTGTCGTTTGATTGGTGTATGGGATAGACAAGGATATTTCACCGAATCCTAAATAGTTTATGGGATTAGGTAATACCAATAACTAAACGCGGGATAAAATAACTCCCATTTTATTTTGAAATTGTTACCCCTTATCTTGCCAACCTAACGCAAGGTTTATTAGCTAAAAATGGTTTATTCCAAATTACTGCCAAACTTTAGGTTTTAGATGAACTGAAAAAGTGTTCTGCTTTGGGTCATTTGACTAAGAGAGTGTTTGGATTGGCTTAAAAGTTGGTTAAACCTATTTTTAAGTTCGTTTTTTACTTCTGAAAGTGCTTGACAAATATAATAAAGATAGACTTAAAATAAGTTAGCAAGTGGTTGGTAAGGTAAAAAATGACTTAAAATAAGTCAAAATCAAAAGTAGGTCTCTCCCTACTTTTTATTTTTTGACTTAAAAGTCATTTACGTTTTTTAAGTCAATCCAAACAGGCTCTAATAAGCCTGTATTTTAATTTAATAATACATTGTTAGCCCTTCATGTTTTATATCAAAATGAATGTTACCTGTATTTTAATTTAATAATACATTGTTAACCCTTCATGCTTTATATCAAAATGAATGTTACAAGGTTGACTAACAGCAATTAAACAAACGGCTTATATTTTTATTTAGTTTTCAATTCCTTCTGAAAGATTGCATCAAGAATGCAAAAGATCAAATAAATAGAGGTGAAACAGAAATGACGATGCCTCTATCTCAAGTTAAGTAGGGTCGACTATATGAATCATCCTTCTTTCTTTTCTTATGATCGTAGTGTTCAGGTCAGCTTTCACGCACAAGTATTAGGATAAATGAAAAGAATCACCTTGTGTTTTTTTTTCTCCGCTGAGTTTTAAACCTGAGACCTCAGGATTCTCAACTACTTCATTAACCACTAGGCCACACCCTTGGGTGCATGAATCATCATCATCATTCATTCCAGCATTTAATTATTTAGGTTCTACAACCTTTCTTTTTATGATGTACAAACAAATCAAAGACTTCTAACAGACCTTGGAGCTGGACCAAATGTAAGCTTAACAACACGACCAAGGCAAAAAAAGAGAGTTGCACGAAAGTTAAAACAAAGAAAAGTGTATCCATTGATTGACATTATAGTAGATGTGTAATAGAAACATGGGAACCCAGTAGACATGACGCAGGAATTCCAACTACAAAGCTTAAAAATGGCTCAAGCAGCCCTCAGTAAGGTGTTGAAGTAGTCCTGGGTTTGGTAAGTACAGAATAGAAGTTAGCCAGAAGCAACAAGCCAGACATATATGCTATGGTTTCACATAGACACCCACAAGACTCGTAGGTCATGAAAAATGAAACATGGACATGACAAAAAAACGATGAAGCTCTTTCTCAGCAAGCATAGACATGGTCACGAAAAATAATCTAACAGCCATGAAGCAGAAGAAAAACAGGAATTAAGGAGCAAAACATTAGGATAGTAACCAGCATGAAATATTAAGCTCTGTTAGCCACCAATCCTAAACCAGTGTTCTTCAAATCACTAGTGCTCTACAACTGGAGTCACAAGCAAGATGATGCTCCCAGAAGGAGTCGATAAGAATCTTATTAACAACACTGCATGTCATTTATGTTGCATCGAAGTTTCAAAACGTACAAAGGAGAATTGGAGTTGAAGATCTAGAGGATACACGGCTATGCAAAGAGGAGGGAACAATAGCCTACACAGAGAGCAGCAAAGGATTGTCATGTGAAGAACTTTCATACCAATCACATAAACACATGAAGCTTAGAAATGTACCCATCATTTACTACATAGTTGATTAACGTACGGAAAATACATAACTGCACAACCACTTCAGCAGAAAAGAAAATAAAGCACAAATAATTTTGATTTTAATATCAATTTCTTGTGGTGAAAGACTGTATTTCAATTTATGAGAAATACTTGAAAACCATCTCAAAAAGCAAATAGGAATTACTAACACATCATTATTACTCAAAAAACACCAGAGAATTTTAAGGATTTCAATTGGTTAAGCCCCCAGTTCGACAAAATAAAAAATTATAGTTATCGAAAGCAATCAAAAGAATCTT
>JAJOOR010016422.1:0-45195 GCA_036250505.1 Solanum acaule | reverse complement strand
TAACTTGAGATAGAGGTCAAGAAATGATGAAAAGGCTTACTCGTCAATTATGTTCATGTGTTGTACATTGGTACTAGTTGTGCATGATGGCTTGTGATATGAAGCATGATAAGTGGTAAGTTCACATTTGGTGGCCTTAGGATGATGCTTTAGTGTGGATGGTGGTTTGGGACGCTATCTATGCGATGAATGAATGCTAAGAGGCTTGTATTAGACCTCTTCGAGGTCGAGTACGCCGGTTACGACTAGGGGGTGATCCCGGGTTGTGACAGAAACCCTAACTCTAAATTGTAAAAAACCATAAGCCCTTAAAAACCCTCAAAATCCTTAAAAAAAAAACTTAAACAACCCTTAACCTAAAAGACCCTAAAAACCTTTAAAAAGCCTAAACTCAAAAAACCCTATAAATCCCTAAGCCCTACACCCTAAACCTTGAAACCTAAGAAAACCTAAATTCTAAGAAATCCTAAAACCTCTAAAAAATCATATAAAACCCTAAACCTTAAACACTAAAAAACCATAAACCCTAAAAATCATATACAACCATAAAATCCCTAAACCTTACAACCCAAAACCTTAAACCATTGGGCCAAAACACTAAATCCTAAACCTTAGGGACGAAACTCTAAAGCCTAAAAAATAAACCCTAAACCCTAAACCCTAAACCATAGGGCCTAAACCTAAACCATAAATCATAAACACTAAATCCTAATCGTTAAGGCCTAAACCCTAAAACATAAACCCTAAACCTTAGGGCTTAAATTCTGAACTTTAAACCATATGGCCTAAACCCTAAAACGAAACCCTAAACTCTAAATCCTAAACTTTAAACCCTAAACCTTAGAGCCAAATCCTAAACCTTAGGGCCTAAACCCTAAACCCTAAAACCTAAACCATAAACCATAGGGCCTAAACCATAAACCTTAGGGGAAAGGCCTAAACCATAAACACTAAACCTTATGGCCTAAAGCCTAAACCATAACCCCAAAACCCTAAACCTTAGGGCCTAAAACATAAATCCTAAGGGGTTGTTTGGTTGGGAACAAGTTATCCCAAGATTAATTATCCTGAGACTAGTTATATTGAGATAACTTATCCCACCATGAATATGGGATAACTCATCCCATCTCTATGGTATAAATGATGGAATAAGTTATCCCAAACATGGCAACCAAACAAGACATCAAAATTTAATCCCACGAGTAAATTTGTATCCCAAGAATATTTATTCTTATCCCACACCAATCAACCCCTGAATCCTAAACCCTAAACCTTAGGGAAAAAATCCTAAACCATACACCATAAATAATATACTGCAAACCTTAGGGCCTAAACACTAAATCCTAGACCTTATACCTTAGGGCATAAACTTGAATCCCTAAACCATAAACCATAAACCCTAAACTCTAAACCTTAGGATCTAAACTCTAAACCTTAGGGACTAACACTAAACACTAAACCTTAGGGCTTAAAACCTAATCCTTAAACCTTATGTCATAAACCCTAAACCTTAAGAAACCCTAAACCCTAAACCCTAAAAAGCCCTAAACCAAAAATTGAAAACCCTATGAAACCCTAAGAAACACTAAACCATAAACCTTAAGAAACCCTAAACCCAAAAAAAACCTTTAAAAACCATAAGCCTAAATAACCCAAAAAAATCTTTAAAACCCCTACACTTAAAAACCCTAAAAATCCCTAAGCCCTAAACCCTAAAAAACTCGATATGTAAAAGACCCTAAACCCAAAACCCAAAACCCAAAACCCTAAACCGTAAAAATAAACCTAAAAACCCTAAACCCTAAAATCATAAACAACCCTAAAAACCCTGAACATTAAACCTTAGGGGATAAACACTAAACCCAAAACTTGAGGAGCAAAACACTAAAGACTAAACAATAAACCCTAAACACTAAACCTTAGTGACTAAACCCTAAACCTTAAATTGTAAACACAAAACCCTTCAACCTAAACCTTAGGGCCTTAACCCTAAAACCTAAACCCTAAATCTTAGGGCATGAACCATAAAACTATAAAACCTAAAACCTAAAACCCAAAACCCAAAACCTAAACCATAAATTAAACTCTAAACCCTAAACATTAGAACCTAAACCCAAAACCTTAGGGCCTAAACCCTTAACCATACATCATAGGGCCTATAACTTAGACCATTAACACTAAACCTTCTAGCCTAAACCCTGAATCATACCTTGAAACCCAAAATCATAGGGCCTAAAACCTAAACCCTAAGCCCTAAACCATAAATCCTAAACCCCAAACCATAAGGCCTAAACCCCAAGCCGTAAAAGAACCTAAACCATAAATTCTTTGTTGCTGGAAATGTCTGATCATCAAGAGCAAAGTATTAAATACTTCAAGTTCCTCCATCTTTTGGTGCAGAATGAATCTTTTATGTCTACTGTTTAATAGTGCTGGGAAAGGGAAGTGTATGGGGATCCAATGTGGTGTTTGTACATGAAAATGAAGAGACTCACTTCTACTCTTAGCATTTGACCCAAGAAAGAATATGGGGATATTTTTGCTTCTGTTAAAGAGTTTGAAGAAAAAGTCACCAAGGCTGAAATTGAGGTCCTTAACAATAACACTACTGAAAATAGGGCCAAACTTCACGGAGTTAATGCTGAATACATTAAATTCTTGAAACTGGAGGATTCTATTCTTAGACGAAAAATTCAGCTGCAATGGTTTAGGGCGGGAGATGCTAACACCAAGTACTTCCATGCTTTAATGAGAGGTAGGAGGAGGAAGCTTTTTATTCATAAGATTTGTGCAGAGAATGAGAAGTGGATCCAAGGGGATGATAATATTGCTCATGCTGCCTGTAACCATTTCCAAAGCATTTTTATTGGACACCAGGACAAAATCAATGATGAAATCCTTTGGTGTCTTCCTAGGATGGTTAGTGAGGAACAAATTCAACTGCTTCTGAATGACCCTACGTTGGAGGAATTGAGACAGGTGGTGTTTGCAACGAATCCAAATTCAGCAGCAGGACCTAATGGAATGAGTGGAAATTTTTTCCAGTCTTTTTCAGAGATCATTTAAAATGGATTTATACAGGGTTGTTTTGGCCTTCTTCTGTGGTCACAACATGCCAAGATACATGTATCATGCTTGTCTTGTTTTGCTTCTCAAAGTAGACCATCCAAACAAGCTTTCAGAATTCAGACCCATTAGCCTAAGTAATTTCACCAACAAGATTATTTCCAAGTTGCTTAGTATCAAACTTGCCCCTATCTTGACCAATATCATTTCTGCAAATAACACTGGTTTTGTAAGGGGAAGAAGTATCTCAGAAACTATCATGTTGGCCCAAGAGATCATTCATGGCATAAAGAAGCCTAAAGAAGGAGATAATATTGTGATCAAACTTGACATGGCCAAGGCATATGACAGAGTGTCTTGGTCTTATAGATGTTTGGTCATGAGGAGGTTGGGGTTTCAGGAAACTTTCATAGATATGGTTTGGAGAATAATGAGCAAAAACTGGTACTCCATCATTATTAATGGTAAAAGACATGGTTTGTTTCACTCTACCAGAGGTTTAAAACAGGGGGATCCTTTATCTCCAGCCCTATTTATTTTAGGTGCTGAAGTATTGTCAAGGATGCTGAACAATCTTTACTTGAATCCAGCTTATCTAGGCTTTCAGATGGAGGTCAGAGGTCCTGAGATAAATCATTTCAGTTTTGCAGATGATATCACTTTCACTTCTGGCAGCAAGGTTTCTATATAGCTTATTATGAAGACTCTCAGAACCTATGAACTGGTACCTGATCAACTCATCAATAGAGACAGGAGTCATTTCATGCTCCCTCTTGGTTCTCCTCAAACCATTTCAAAGATGATTAAAGAAGAAACTGGTTTCTCCAAAAAGGATAGTCCCATAAATTACTTGGGATGCCCTTTGTACATTGGTGGTCAGAGAATCCTTTACTACTCTAGTCAGGTTGATAAAATAGTGGAAAGGATCAATTGGTGGCAATCAAGAATGCTGAATTTTGGAGGTAAAATCACTCTGGTGAAGCATGTTTTGCAGTCCATTCACGTTCACACCATGGCAACAATCTCACCTCCTGAAACTACCCTCAAATACATCAAAAGTGTGACTGCAAATTTCTTTTGGAGTAGAGACAAGGACAAGAAGAAGTATCATTAGGCTTCTTGGGATAACATTACTTATCCTTATGATGAAGGAGGGATGGGAATAAGACGTCTCAATGACATTTGTACCTCCTTTCAATACAAGCAGTGGTAGCATTTCAGAAGTTCTAATTCCCTTTGGGGGCAGTTCTTGAGGGCCAAATAATGTCAAAGATCTAACCCTGTAGCTAAGAAGTGGGATACATGACAGTCTCTAGTCTGGAAATACATGATTCAAAACAAACATGTTGTTGAGGAACACATTGGCTGGAAGATTCATTTAGAGACATGTAGTTTTTGGTGGGATGATTGGTTAGGGGAGGGACCTTTGGCTAATCATACCACTGAGAGTAACAGACTCAACAATACCCCTATTTCTGAGTTCTTGATTAATGGTGTGTGGAATGAAGCTATGATCAGGTTACACGCCCCTCCTCTCTTGGTTCCCAAAATTCTGCAACTTCAGTTTCATTATCAAGAGACTATGCCTGACAGACCTATATGGAAGCCTAATGATAATGAAAAAAATTTCTTGTGCCATTGCCTAGGAGATCATCAGACTCAAGAAAATCAAAACAAAGCTCGATTAGCTCACATGTCACAAGAATATCCCTTTCAAAGTATCCTTTTTACTGTGGAGAGCTTTAAGAGGGAAGCTACCAACAAATGACAAAACTATTTCTTTTGAAGTGCTCCCTACTAGTTGCTCCTGCTGCATAAAGTCTGGTTAGGATGATATTGATCACATTTTTGTCACTGGACACTTTGCAAATTTCATATGGCAATTCCATTAAGCTTTCTTTGGTGTACAACATAGTCAAACCCCCTTGAGGAACCTTGTTATGAGATGGTGGGTTATCGATCATAAAAATGAAGTGCAGACAACTCTTCTACATGCTCTTCCTATTTTCATTTGTTGGAATTTATGGAAGAACAAGTGCTCTGCTAAGTATGGAGAGAAGAATTCCAACATGGCAAGGGTTAGTTTTTTTATTCTTAAAGATACCATTCACCTTCTTAACAATGCCTTCCCTTATCTGCATTGTCCAAATAACTAGTACGAACTAGTTAACATTGTCCAGAAATGCAACCATGAACTGAGTATCAAGCCTGACAACTGGATCAGACTTCCGGATAGCTGGTATAAGCTGAATACTGATGGTAGTGCATTAACAAACCCTGGCACGATTGGTGGAGGGGGTATTTTAAGGGATCATATAGGAGACATGGTCTTTGCTTTTACTGTCCCCCTTGGAATTGGAAGCAACAATCAAACTGAGGTTCAGGGTACTAGTTTTGGTCTTGATTGGTGCTTCCAACATAGTTATAAAAGAATAATTTTATAACCATATTGGTCTTTGCTTTTACTGTCCCCCTTGGAATTGGAAGCAACAATCAAGCTGAGGTTCAGGGTACTAGTTTTGGTCTTGATTGGTGCTTCCAACATGGTTATAAAAGAATAATTTTGGAAGTTGATTATGAACTTCTTACTCACTGGATCAAGCACAATATTACACCACTATGGAAAATGCAACAAAATGTTGATGCTTTAAAGGACCTCATTCATCTACTTGATTCCTTCTAGTGCATGCATACTTATAGGGAGGCCAATAATACTGCAGATTTCCTCTCAAAACTGAGTCACAAAAAGGACATCCCTCAACTCTTCTATACTCTCAACCAACTACCAGTGCCAATCAAGGGAAGCTATCTACTGGAGAAGAAGGGCATGGTCAACTTCAGAAGAAGGAAGCTTAAAAGAATCAAGAAACCTCCATAATTGGAGGATCTCTCTTTGTGTTCTAGGCAGTTTGTAAGTTTTGTTTATTTTCTTCTATCTTCTGTAAGGTGAGAGTCTCCCTTGTTTGTGCTTACTAGTAACTTTATATCGAGAGGAGTCCTCTCTTTTAGGTTTATAGTTCGTCGGTTTATTTTCTAGTATGGGGATGAGTAGACTATCCTTAGTAGGAAGGTCAACTCATTTTCTAGTATGGGGATGAGTAGACTATCCTTAGTAGGAAGGTCAACTCATGAACCACCTTAGGTTTGGAGGTAAGGTTTTATTTCCCCCTCCTTATATTTTGCTATTTTTATTTATTTATGATAAGGCCTGGGGGTGTTGCTAAGCCCCTGACCCCCCAAGGGTCGTTCAACTAGAAAAAAAATAAAACCTTAGGGCGAAAACCTAAACCCTAAAACCCAAACCCTAAAACATAAACAAAAAACATTAAACTCTAAACCCTAAACCTTAGAGCCAAACCCTAAATGTTAGGGCCTAAACCCTAAACATTAGAGGGAAACCCTAAGCCATAAACACTAAACCTTATGGCCTAAACCCTAAACCCTAAACCTTAGGGCCTAAACCATAAAACATAACCCCTAAACCCTATACCTTAGGGTCTAAAACCTAAACTCTAAGCCCTAAACACTAAATCCTAAACACTAAACCTTATTGTCTAAACCCTAAACACTAAACCATAAACCATAAACAATAAACTCAAAACTTTAGGGCCTAAACCCTAAATCATAGACCCCAACCTTAGGGCCTAAACTCTATTCCCTAAACCATAAACCATAAATCATAAACCATATACATTAGGATCTAAACCCTAAACCTTAGGGCCAAACCCCTAACCCATATCCCTAAACCCTTTTTCCTAAACCTTAAACCTTAGGGCGTATGCCCTAAAACACCATAAACCCTAAAAACCCTAAGAAACCTAAACCCTAAACCCTAAATCCTAAACCTTAAATCCTAATCCCTAAGAAACCCAAAGCCGTAAAACCCTAAGAAACCCTCAACTATAAACCTATTAAAACTTTAACCCTAACAAACTCTAAACCTCAAGAAACCCAAAATCCTAAGGAACTCTAAATCGTAAACCGTAAGACCTAAGAAACCCTACATCCTATAAAACCCTAAAATACCATAAAAGAACCTTAAAAACTATGAACCTAAAAACACTAAAAAAAACCTTTAAAACCTTAAAACATCCAAAGCCCCAAATCCTAAAAAAAACCTAGATAAAAAAAACTCTAAATCCTAAAAAAAAACCTAAAAAACCAAAACCCTTAACCCTAATTTTTTTTTTAAAACCCTAAAATCCCTAAACCCTATATAACCCTAAACGCTAAACCTTAAACCCTAAACATTAGAGCCTAAACACTAAACCCTTAGCCTTAGGGCCTAAACTATATAACCTAAACAATAAACCCTAAGCCTAAAACCTTAAGGCCAAGACCCTAAAACATAAATCATTAACCTTAAACCCTAAACCCTAAACCCTATGGCCTAAACCCTAAACCTTAGGTCCTAAACCCCAAACCTTAAGGTCTAAAACCTAACCTAAACAATAAACCCTAAAGTCTAACCCCTAAATCTTAGAGCCTCAACCCTAATGCATAAACCTTAGGGTCTAAACCCTAAACCTTTGGAGAAAACCCTAAAGAAAAAAACTAAACCTAATGGCCTAAACCCTATATCCTTAACCTTAAAGCTTAGGGAATAAACCCTAAACCATAACTCCAAAACACTAACCTTAGGGCCTAAACCCTAAACCTAAAACCATAGGGCCTAAAAACTAAACCCTAAACCTTAGGGCCAAAACTCTAAAGCCTAAACAATAAAACCTTAATAATAAACCTTAAGGCCTAAACCCGATGAGTGGTAGATTTACTCTCATTTGCGGTGTATTTAGCGTAATAATTAATTTCTTTATTGCCTAATTTTTTCCTATTCTGATGATATGTTGATGATTTATAGCTATGAAAGCTCATGGACAAGGCAACGATGAATATTTGAAAGAATAACCAAAAATACAAACATAAGTGCAAACTATACATTGATGATCGCCAAAGAAAGGTGGATCACCTAGTGAGCATGATCTCGCCTAAAGTGACAGTGCACAATACTTGTATATATCGAGATAGGTCGGTGAAATCCAACTGAAAATGTGACTCATAGAATGAGAAAGGCAACCTTGATGATCATCACTGAAAGTGACAATGAAACGACAAAAAATTAATGATTGAAAGGGGAAATAAAAGTGGTACTCGGTGATACGCCAACCATGAAAGGCAAACTCAAACGGGCTCACCGATTGAAGTTCAAACACTTGGAACCTAGAGCCAGAAAAGGCGAGCTGAAGCTCGATTGGCAATTTACCAAAGGAGTTTGGTGAACTCGACAAATGTTGCCGAGTAAGTTAGGCATTGAGTTTTTATGCCTAATTTTGGAAAAATAAAAATATCCTAAGGATAGAGAAAAAGAGTCGTGAAAATTTTAGGGAAAAAGTTCTTCCTTTGAGAATAGGTTAGAGAGTAATACTTTTACCTTGTGAAGAACACTTTCTAGCTTTTGAGGGTTTTTAACTTTGTTCTTGAATTTGACAAATTGAAGTTGAATCAAAAGTGAGTTTGCTTGTAATTTCTTAATTTCATGTGCCTGTGGATGCTTTCATGGAAGGTATAATTTCTTTACTTTTTTTTGTGATTGATGGCTGAAACTCCAATATCTAGGGGTTATGTTATGATCTGTTTAGCTCTTGTTCATACATGGATTTAGTTTAAATAGCACGAGCTTAATTTATGGGTTAAGATTGCACACTTAATTCCTTATTTTGATCTTCGGTCGATGCTCGAAAGAGATTGATTGGAGTGGCTAGTTTGTTCAATACTAGCAATTTAGATTTGATGTCTATAACTTGCTTGAAAATAGAGGTTAAGAGTCAGTTCTATTTGCCCTATTTTCTGCATCGAAATAAATAATAGAGTAAGGTATTGGGTTATTTAGATTGGCATATAGATGAGACCGTAAGGAAATTCTATGCAAGGATGCTATGAGATCGAAAAAAGATTAGCATCATTGAAGATGACTTAGCATTTTCATGAATGTTCATCACTATTGAGAAGCAAAATTACGCCTATGGGACATTTATTTCCTATCTCCGCACCCCTAGATTGTTTGTTACTTATTAATAATTTAGTAATTTTAGTTTAATTATGACACTTGATAAAAAAATCTCTTTATTACAATGGTGGAGTCATCCACTGACTTATTTTTACCATTTCAAATGAATGATTTTACAATCCAAATTTCTTGATACGAAGTCTCTACGATATAACATTCCCTGTGGGATTCGACTCTGACTCTTCGTTGGGTATTTTTATTGACTACGACTGCTATCCCTTTTAATTGGTTTTAAAGAGAACATTTGAGCGTTATAAAAAATGGTGCCACTATCGGGGAGTGGTGGATAAGATTTTTAATTGAGAAGTTTGTTTGTAATTTTGTTTAGTTGTAGTATATTATTGTTTTGTGTTGTTGTTGGCTGATATGTAGGTCTAATACAATGAGTGACCATGGTAGTGACAACGATAATCATAATGGTCAAAACAAAAATATGGGTGATTTGAATGATATGCATGTGGATATTTTTCAAATCACAGGAGCCATGTGGATACCTCCCACAACAAGAAGGGTTGTGTTTCATTTAACCGGAATAATGCTATAATTGCTCCAACTAAGAGGAAGGTTTGGGGGTTTAGCTCATGAAGATCCCCATGAACACCATAGGAATTTTGTAGAGTGTGTGGACCATTTTTGTTCTCGAACACCTCTCAAGAGTCCGTGAGGTTGAGGTTATTCTTGTTCTCTTCTTGGGGAGAGTTGACTGACACTTTCTTGGAGATATTCTTTCCCCCCTCGAAGATGTTCGAACTTAGAAACCAAATAAAAAATTTCAAGTGCTTGGAGGTGAACTTCTACATGAAACTTGGTTGCAATTCAAAAACAACTATTGTAATGTCCAACATATGGTGTTCCATACAATTTGTTGCTACAATACTTCTATTGCAGCCTTGATTCACTCAATAAAGGTGTGGCTGATCAGTTAGTCCAATGAAGATTAATGAGACAATCATATGACGTGGCTGCTTTGTTGCTAGATGACATGACCTGAGTTAACCAAGGATGGCATATTAGAGAGGATCATGTGCCTACTCAACAACTGGGCATGAGGAAAGAACAAATTGAGAAGGACCATGAATGAGATGAAAACATGGCAAAAAGGATGGCCCAACTCAATTTGTTATCTAAACATGTCATGGGAGGTGGACTTAAGTTAGTAAATGCAGTTGGAAAAACTGTAGGCAGTCACTGAATGATGCCAATTTTGAGGCATTATACAATGTAGAAGTTCAATATTTGGGAAACCAAATGAGGGGTTCTCACACCAATTATCAGCGAGAAGGTGGGAACCAAGGTTGGAACAAGGATCGAGATAATGGTTGAAGAGATTGGCGAGGTTGAAATAGGAAAGACCAGGAGGCTCATAAATATAGATACATTCCTCCCCATGATCGTCAATGACCAAAAGACACAGCTAGGCAAGAATGAATCTGAACTAAGGAAATGCTCACAAGAATCTTCAATAAGGTTGAAGTATCTGACAAAGTGTTGAAGGACTTGAAAAATGATTTATTTACTTTTCTCAAATGGTGACCTCTTATTCAATATATATCAAAAAGCTATAGACCCAATTGTTCTATATTTCCACTCATCTCAATGCAAGGAAAAATAGAACTTTGCCTAGTGACACTGTCCCAAATCCCAAAAAGTAATGTTGAGGAAATGAGAACTATGTCGTGCCACAATGTTAAGTAAGATGTTTCTTGTGAGGCAACCAAAGTCTTTGCTTTTGTTTTCTTGCTTTAAATAATATGTGTTGTGAGTGCAGGTTGAGAAAAAGTTCAAAAGGTTATAAAATGGAGCATTAGATGATAAGAAAACCAAAACGGCGATCCGCCAATGGTGTTGTGTGGACTCACTCTTTTCCATCTTCTGAGATTGAACATGTGGAAAAGTGCACTGTCTATTTAGGTGATCTGAACTCTAAACGACGATCTGCCAAAGTGCACTATATAGACTCTATCGGGTCCAATGAATCAACCATCCAATTTGGTGTTCATTGATCCATATTAGGTTAGATGAAGCCTTTTTGAATTAAAAAAAAGAAAATCCTTTGAAATCTTTAAGCCTTTTTCTCTCCCTTCTCTTGCATTGTCTTATTTGAGTGATTGTGAGTCTTCAGAGCATGATTTCTAAGTTCGAGGAGTGCATTTGCTTGCCATAGGTGTTGACCCAACCCTATTTTCCTATAAGTCTTGATTGTTTCTTCATATTAAGGTTGGTTTTTTATTTTTGTTGATCATTGTGAGCTTTAAATTGCATTGTATGTATGGGTTCAAAGCCATTTGATGCCTATGATTGTTAGATGTCATTAGGTAGCCTTGTGTTGTGCGTATTGAACTGTACCCATAAGCCAATTGCCAGTGTGTTGCCTATAAATTGCTAATTTTCAATGTGTTGGTTAAAATGTGAAATTGATCTGATATATTTGATGGGTCTTGGCTTAATTTGATGTGGGTGAAGTCTGAGTAACCAATGTTTACCCAATTGCATGATTTGACCCAATGATAGACAAAGTGACAACTTTCTTAAGGGAAAAATCAATTTGAGCAATACTTTGTAATATCTAGGGGAATCCTGAGTACCCATGGGTAGATAAGTATATAGGTGGGTTGTAATGAAATGGGGAAATCGGTATTTGTTGCGTATATTTGGTTTCATTATAAAAATTAGGCACTGGGCTGAACATCTCCCATTCGGCGGGCTTGTTATAGCTAACCAAACCAAATAACCCTAGTTCACCTTGTTTAGTGAATATATGACCTTGGGCACTGTCCCATTCGACGATCTTGACTTAATTCGCCGAACCCACTTGGAGAATCACCGAGTGGAAGTGGACATCACTCCTGATGCATGTTTCATTTTAGATTGCATGGGATGTTTTGGCGGACTTGGCTTATCCTGACGAAACCAACTCGAGGAATCAACGAGTTGGAATTGAAATCGCCCTTTGTGCTTTTCCCTTTGATTATTGTTCCTGTCCGATTCAGCAAGCTCACCTGAGCTTGCTTATCTTGTTAGGCAATTTGCTTTCCCATTCGACGAGCCTCAACATAGTTTTTGAACTATGATTTTAATCGAGTTTCATTTCAATTATTTTTCACTAATTGTATGTTTGGATGTGCGTGCTTTGCAGATTATGGCCTGAACAAAGGGTAAACATGTGGAAACTTTAGATACAGAGTTCGAGAGAGACTCCCCTCCTTCTCTTCTAACAAACATAGGGGCATATCCATTAATGAGCCTTTGGAAGCTCCTCATACTCTACAAGCCAGTCCACATACTCCTACTAGTGGGGGGTAAGAAACCCCAGAAACATATTAGCATAAAGCAGGTTAATGTTCACTCTAAGTTAATATCACCTCTTCATGATCCTACATATGCTTCCCATGTTCTCCCGATATTAGCTCTAAGGCCCCTAAATGTGCTCAAAGTCAAAGGACAAAGCACTATTCTGGCGTAGCGTCAGCTCTCAACTAATAGATTTTTGAGTGACTACCCAACTATATGGGAAACAATCAAGTTTTAGAAGTTCACATAGCTCAGACAACCCTATGGGCCGAAGTGGGTTAAGGAATTCTATTATGCCTATGAAAAGGCCATGCCTAAGAATAGAAAGGCAACTATTTGGAAGCTCTTTGATAATTTAGAGGTACGTGGCAAGAAAGTGCCATATGATTCTAGTGTTGTCAATGGGTTCTTGGGACAACAAATAACTCATCTGACAGGTTCCAACTTCGGATGAAATTAAATTTTGATCCCATAAAGAGTGCTTGGCACCTCTCATTGCAGATGTTTCTCCTCTATGGATAGCGTAAGAAAATTTATTTCAAAAGAAAGATATGAATATAGTGGGCCGCTATTGGTTTGGATTCATCAATATTAATCTGATACCATCTCAAAGTGAGTCCATTCTCAGGCTACCCAAAGAAGTGTTAGTGGGATCTATAATCGACTAAATTGAACTTAATATGGGGTAGATTATTGTCGAGGAGATTATTATGAGGGTTACGCTAGATCAGACCTCCCTTCTATTTACAGTTCTTATTACTCAGTTCTCTGAGAGAGCGAAAGTTCACTTTCACGGGAAATCTAATGTATGGGTCACATTTGCCTTTGATGAGTCGGGATTTTTGACTCATTTAGGACTTGTTAGTTAATGAATTAGTGTCCTCAATGCCTATTTTGTGTTCATAACTGATGTTAAATTGTTTATGTGAAGCCATAAAGGCTTAAAACAAGGCATGGACATTACTATGCGAAAAGAAGTGAAAAAGTTGGAAAAGTTGAAGAAAAGGAAGGCTGGAGCTCACAAAAGCCACGGGTAACTCACGAGTGAGCCTCCAGCTCACCAAAAAGTCGAGCGAGTCGGCTAACAAAAGTGCAATTCGGTGATGCATCGAGTGGAACGACGAGCTTGACCCAACTCGCCTAAATGAACAGAACAACTTGATGCATAAGGCAAATCCAAAAGGCGAGAAGGCATGGTAATCGGTGAATCATTGAGTCGTTTGTCAATCTGGACTAATTTTGCCGATTGGATTACATATAGATATTTTAGAAAGTTTTTGAAAATTTATGAATTGATTTTTCAACAGAGAGAAATTGGTCTTACACAGTTTTTACAGATTTTAACATAGTTTGACAATACTGAACATTCTTGGAGAGAGTTTTGAACTTAGATATTGAGGTTTTAAGGTTTAGTTTTAATTTTGGAATTGAGCATTGGAGATTTTGTCATTACGATGGAATATCTTTTTGGTAACTACTTCTTGCTTTTTGTTATGTTTGTCTAAATCCCCTTTCCTTAGGGGTGTGGCTATGTAATCGAATACATACTAGCTTATGGGTATTGTTAATTGCTATTTTATTGTTGTTTTGAAATGGGTTCAGTTGTTTATTCATGTTTTAATTTATGAACTGAAGTTGCAAATTTATTTCTCGTTTTAGCTCTCGATACTTGCTTGCGAAAGTTGCTTAGTGTAGAATAAATGATTGATAATTGTATTGGCTTATGTCTTTACTACCTAGTTTGATAAAGTGGGTTATGTTAAGGAATTGAGTTATTTTGCATTGTTAATCTTGTTGAGGTTCAAAGGAAGTCAATTGAAGCATAATAGCTGATTGAAAATGGATGTTATAGCTAAAACCCATCCTACCCATTGATATTCAATGACTTCAAGCAATTATTAGTTAGTCATTAGGCGAAATTTGTATTCGATTGCTCAAACACTCCTAAGGTCCTCTTTATACTTGTTCAAACTCCGTACTATTTGTTTCTGTTAACAATTGGATACCAAATTCTCTTGATATTGATAATTGAAACCTATTGATTTACATTATGTTACATGTTATTTACTTCCATTCTATAAGGAATTAGAACACTTTTGTACTTCGTACTTAATTCTTTTCCGTATCACTCCTTGTGGGATTGACCCCAACTAATCATTGGGTTTATACTTGCTAGCGACCGCCTACACTTTGAATCATAAGAGGTGTAGTTGAGCGTTATCAGCCTCCTTCAATGACATCCGGATGATTGATGCTGAAATTTTACGGGATGATGTGGCTTAGAGGAAGCCACCACCACAAGATACTATGCCTATTGAAGATCCCATTGTTCTAGATACTCAGGCTAATACACCTTCTCCTTTTGTGGAGTAGCCATGTATATATTTTCCTCCTCTATCGTGCCTTCTTCTATTGCTACTCATGCTACTATTTGGTTTGTTGTTGCTACTATTGTGTCTAGACCTACTCCAATTACATGTCCTCTCTTGTCCCAGACCATGATATATATATATATCAGATAGACAATCTTTCTCGATCGATAGATGTTAGAGCCGTAGGATTGAGACTGACATGACTGAGATTATTGGTAGGGCTATTGAGCTGGCCTTAGCTTCTTTGAGGGAAGGGTGACTAGGTGTGAGGGGTTAGTTGAGGCCCATGATGTGAGGTTCAATAACCTCACTATAAGACTAGAGGCCCAAGAGAAGGTCTAGGATAGTTCTGGTGCACTAGACACCATGAGGGGCGAGCTTGCTACTTTACAAGCAGATGTGACTCAACTATAGTCTATAGACCTCTCGATGCTATGGGGCAAAGGTTCCACTACCAGATGCAACTACCTTTGTGCCACCACTAATGCCCAGTAGTGAGCCAACTTCTAGTGTGCATCCTAAGATAACTACGAGTGTTGTTTATTTTTCTGGGATGTTGAGAGGGCCACCGATGATTTGGCTGAGGAGACCAATGAGGAGGAGCTGAGGAATGAGAAGGATGAGAATGAGATTGCACAGACTCTCATAGAGTTGTATGAGACTAAGGATGTGACGTTCAGGCGACCTTGGAGAGATCCCTTAGGGAGGCATCAACGGTTGGTACTAGTGGACTCTCTTCAGACTCCACCATTCCTCCAAGTGTGGTGGCGGGCAATAATGCACTAGTTATACTACCCTGCTTCCTCTAGTGATTTTATTGTCGGGCATTGATGCCCCGGGTGATGTTTCCCCACCTGAGACTCCAGATAAGAGTTCTCCATGTGCTTAGCCTGTCGAGGGACCTTCTTACTTAGCCTCCTATACTTTTTGTTATCCTTGCATTGAGGACACTACATATTTCATTTTAGTGGGGTGAGGGCCTTTGATCCAATATTCCCCTTTTTGCTTTGTATTTTGTTACTTTTAGTTTTGGATGATTGTATTGGTTTACTTTTGCTTATATTATAGTGTTTCATTTGGTTTAGTAGTATCTCTTTTGTGTTTTTCATTCTCTCTCAATTTTGCAACCCCCCATGAGTTTTGAAAATCATGAAATGCTTGAAGTTTTCATTGATAATGATTCGAGGATCGATTGTATTCAATGTTGATGTCTTGAATAGTACTCATGATGTTTTGAGAATGATATTGATGGGGTTGCACTTTTGAGCAATCTCTTTGAATGCTTGTTGACTACCTGCATTTTGATGTGAGCCTTGCAATGAATATCACACGTACTCTTTTGATCATTTCAAGATATGCTAAATGAGTGTATTTTAAAGTTTCATGTATGGTAAGGTCTTACTTGAAAGCATGTGTGTGGAGTCCTAGAATTTACCTTGTAAGTCTCATTGTCCAAATCTTGGTAAATGTGAGGCATGATCTTGAACAACAATTCAAAAGAGAAATTGTGAAGGTGTACATCCATTTTGGCACCATTTGAGCCTAACCCATTTGTTGGCAAAACCAAAGAAACCCTTTCGAGCCATATTGTCCATACCTTCTCCCCTAAAATCTTTTTTGAAGCATTGTTATTTTTGAATATCCTACTTAGGCTAAAAGCCTATGTTGGGGTGTGAAGAGGAATGAAGAATGAAAGCCAAGTGAAGGGCAAAGAAATATGAAATGAGACTTAATGTTGAAGTTTGTTAGAATAATATGGAATCCCATTTTTATAAAAAAGAGTCAATGTGAGGAAAACATCTTGGAAAAGGAAAAAAAAAAAGTGGACGAAATAAGGGGGTTTTCAAATAAAGTGAGTGATAAGTAAAAGTTTGAGTTCTCAAATGAAAAAGAATGAAAAGAAATTGAGAAGAGGTGAAAATTATTGCAACAATGCTATGAAAATATGAAGTCACTGAGCCAAATTTACCATACCTTAACCCCCAGCCCCATTACAAGCCTTAAAGACCCATGAAATCTTGCATAGGAATGGCAATGGGGCGAGGTGAATGTGGAGAGGAGTGGGTTAAGGCCTATGCGGGGAGGGGCAGGGGGACATGATGGCGGGTGTAGGGCGGATGCAGGGCAGGTTGAATTTTTTTTTTCAATTCTTAGTGGGGCGGGGTGGGTGCGGGTTTACAATGTAACTGTTGATGCTATAGCCTAACGTTAAGCTTTAAGCTTCTACTTCACGGTGTAACTATTGATATTATTTATAAATTTTTTTTTACCTTTTTGTTAAATTTGAATCTAAGCAGCAGCTTATGTTAATATTTT
Organism: Solanum acaule; assembly: GCA_036250505.1. Lineage (NCBI taxonomy): Eukaryota > Viridiplantae > Streptophyta > Magnoliopsida > Solanales > Solanaceae > Solanum > Solanum acaule. Next base: position 28,083 of record JAJOOR010016422.1, on the reverse strand, counting down.
TTAATTGTATTTCATAATTAGAATTTATAAATTGAATATTCAAAAAGAATTATAGTTGAATGTTACAACTAAGTAACAAAGTGAAAAAAAATAGTAAGAAAACTTATGAGGGGAGGGTTTATGCGGGGTGGGTTAATGTGGAGCAGGGTGAGGTGGGTTGAAAATAGTAAATTAGTCAATGATGGGATTAAACTCTCCATGGATTTATGTAGGTTTACCCCTCAACCGCCCTGCCCCACTCCATTGCCATCCCTAATCTTTCATAAACTAGATTTTATAATGTTTGGAAAATATGGGCAAACCTATGGGATGAAGCTTGCATGTGTTTCTCTTTTGAGACAGTTAGAGTTACATTGATCCCTTATTTCATTGTTAGTTTGCATTGTAAGAGCATGTAATCATTCTAGATGTGAGAGCACTTGAATGCATTTATTGAAGCATGCTCTTGCATTAGAAAGAAAGCTAAAGTGAGCTTGAGCTTGTGTTGAAATCGGCTAGTCATCATTTGAAGCTTTTTGATAATGATTGGGTGTAGCATGTTGTTCAAAGTAATATTGTAATGGCATTTGCATGTTAGATCTCATTGAATACTATTGTAGACACCCTTATTGGGCTAATTGTGTTCTTGATTTACTTGAGGACAAGCAAAAGTTTAAGTTGGGGTGTTGATAATTGGTAGATTTTCACTAATTTAAGGTCTATTTATCTCAATAATTAGTTTCCTCAATGCGTAAATTTGTCTTATTCTGATGATATGTTGATGATTTGCAACTATAAAGGCTCATGGACAAGGCAAGGATGAATATTTCAAATAATGACAAAAATACAAAAAAAAAGTGAAAACTGGCATTGATGATCGCCTAATAAGAAAGGCAGATCACCTAGTGAGCATGACCTCACCTAAAGTGATAGTGCACATTACTTGTGTCTATTGGGACAGGTCGGCAAACTCCAAATGAAAAGGTTACTCATTAGATGAGAAAGGCGACCTTGCTGATCATCACTGAAAGCAACAGCGCAATGAGCAAAAATGAAGCCTCAAAAGGCAAACTAAGGTGATACTCGGCGATACACATATCGTAAAAGGTACATTGAAATGAGATCACTGACTAAGGTTCAAACACATGCAGCTACAACATAGAGCCTTTAAAGTTGAGCTTAAGCTCAATTGGTGATTCACTAAAGGAGTTTGGCGAACCTGACTAATGTTGCCGAGTGAGACATGCATTGAGTTTTTGTGCCAAATTTTTTTAAACTATAAATTTCCCAAGGGAGAGAGAAAAGAGTCCAAAGAATGAAGGGAAAAGGTTCTTCATTTGAGAATAGGTTAGAGAGTAACACTTTCACCTTGTGAAGAACAGTTTCTAGCTTTTGAGGTTTTTCAACTTTGCTCTTGAATTTGACAAATTGAAGTTGAATCCAAAGTGGGTTTGCTTGTAGTTTCTTAATTTCATGTTACCCATGGCTGATTTCATGGAAGGTATAATTTCTTTACTTTTTCTAATAAGTGGCTAAAACCTCAAGATTTAGAGGTGTAATTATGGGGTTGGGTGTTGATATAATGTAGTGGGTATTGTGTTATACTCTATTTTTGTTGTTGTTTATACAGAAATCTGGGTTAATTAGTATGGGATTAATTTATGGGTCTAGGTTGCAAACTTAATTCGAATTTTCGATCTCTAGTCAATGCTCGAAAGAGATTTATTGGACTGGGTAATTACTCAAACGCTAGAAATTTAGGTTTGATGTCTGAAACTTGCTTGAAAATAAAGGTTATGGGTCGGATTTGTCTACCCTATTTCCTACATCTAAAGAGAGAATAGAGTAAGGTATTGGGTTGTTTAGATTGACATATAGATGAGACTGCAAAGAGATTCTAATCAAGGATGCTATGAGATCGAAAAGAAGATTAGCGTCATTGAAGATGAGTTAGCCTATTAATGAATGTTCATCACTATAGAGCAGTACAATTTCCCCTATGTGACATTGATTTCCAATCCTCGCACTCGTAGATTACTTGTTTCTTCTTAATACTTCTGTGATTTTAGTTTAATTGTGACAATTGATAACAAAATCTTTTTATCAAATTGATGGAATCAACCACACACTTGTTTTTACTATTACAAAGGATCAATTTTACAATCAAAATTTCTTGATATGAATTCTCTATGATATACCATTCCCTGTGGGATTCGCCCTCGACTCCTCGTTAGGTATTTTTATTGACTACGACCAATGTCCCTTTTAATTGGTTTTAAAGAGGAAATTTAAGCGTTATCAAAACCCTAAACCAGAAATCTTAAACCCTAAATCCTAAACCTTCGAACCTATACCCTAAAAGCTAAACCCTAAGCCTTAGGTTCAAACCCTAAAACCATAGATCTAAACCCTGAAACAAAAATCATAAATCCTAAACTCTAAACCTTAAACTATAAACTCTAAACCTTAAAGCCTAAAACCTAAACCTTTGGGCCTAAACCCTAAACCCTACACCATAAACCTTTAGGCCTAAACCCTAAACCTTACACCATAAACCTTAGGGCATAAACCATAAATCCTAAACTTTAGGGGGAAACCTAAACCTTGGGGGAAAACTCTAAACGATAAACATTAAACCCTAAACCCTAAATCTTAGGGCTAAACACTAAACCCTAAACCCTAAATCTTAGGGCCTAAACCTTAAACAATAACCCCAAATCCCTAAGCCTTAGGGCCTAAACCTAGACCCTCAGCCTTAAACCCTAAATCATTAACACTAAGACTTAGGTCTTAAACCCTAAACCCTAAGCCATAGACCATAAAACAATAAGCAATAAACTCTAAAAGTTAGGGCCTAAATCCTAAATCATAGAACCTAAACCTTGGGGCCTAAACTTTAATCACTAAACCATAAACCATAAATCCTAAACCTTATTGTCTAAACCCTAAATCATAAAATACCCTAAGAAACACCAAACCCTAAGAAAATCTAAACCTTAAGAAACCCTAAACCCTTCACCCTAAGAAACCCTAAAAGAAGTTAAAACCTAAAGCCTTAGAAACCCTAAACCCTAAGAAACCCTAAACTCTAAGAAAACCTAAGAAAGTCTAAGAAACCTAAACCCTAAACCCAAAACCATAAGAAATCCTAAACCCTAAACACCTTTACGAATCCCTAAACTTATAAAAAAAGCCTAAGCCCTAAAACCTAAACCCAAAAACATCAAAACAACCCAAAACCTAAAAACTCTTAAGCAAAAACCCTAAAAACCCTTATCCTTAAACCATAAACAACCCTAACAATTATAAAAACCCCTAAAATCCCTAAACACTAAAAAGCCCTAAACAGTAAACCCTAAACCTTAGGGCTAAAACTCTAAAGCTTAAACAATAAACCATAAACCCTAAACCTTAGGGCCTAACCCCTAAACCCTGAATCAAACCTTAGGGCCTAAAATCTGATTTCACGTATCAGGACACTTCATCCAATACTAAGTGTTAACGATCAATCAATAGTAATATAACCTAACTATGTGAGTTAGGGTTGAGTCCCAAGGGAGTGGTATGTAGATGAGAATCATTAGGCAAGTAAGAATACGCTCAAGTCAATTATAGCTAAAAACATTTATGAATAAAAAAATGGTTCAAATTAAAGGTGACACAAGTGTCAAATATTATGGGGATTTGTTTGTATTATCAACTACAACAGCAAATAACAAGAAAATAGCAAGTATAGAGACGGGTTCTTAGGATGTGATTGGATTATGGGCTAAGGTAAACAATCGGGTAATTACAATTAATAGTGATTAGTTGTAAATCAGTGAATAAGCTAGACTTTAGTGGGGATAAACTTTCTCTCGAACAATTTAACCCGAATCAAATTGGTTTCTCTCGAACACCAATAAGTAGCAATTAAGAACAATCTATGCTTTAGTCCATTCACTCTCTCGAGCTGAATGTGTGGAAAATGGTTTGGGGTTCACTCTCTCGAGCTGAACCCATGACAACCCAATACCGACAGACCATAGATTCAGAAATTTTGGTTTTAAAACCCCTCTCTCTCTCGAGCAAGCAAAAAACACGAAGTTAGGATTGTATTTGCAACTATAACCCATTATTTTCAACCACAATTACTGAACGAAATAACTTTTAAACAATGTTTAGACTATCAATTAACAATACCCAGCAGCTAAATCAACCCATAATCACACCCCAAGAATTGGGGTTTTTGCTTGACATCATATATATGTAAAAATCGTTACCAAATTGTGTTTCCATCAACTGGTAAGATTGATATAGTCTTTACAAAGGTCTAAGATGAAGAATCTTCAACATCCGCTTCCAACTTAGAAATGGAAATCTTCAAATCTTCAAAGCTAAGGAAAAATGTCTCTAAACTTAGTTCTCAGCTCTCTAACTTGAAAACTGAACAATAACAATGATAAATTCTAAAATGGATACTAAACTAAGAATTTAAAATCTTATTTATAGTCACCCAAAAATGTGCTGCGAAGGACCATTCGGCGCTATAAGTCAGGATCGCCGATTCACTCGGCGATCTGCCCTTTGGTCAATTCCATCACATTTTTACTTTAGCCTTCAACATCTGCAGGTTTTGTACTTGGGCCATATGGACTTGCATTGCAGAACCGTTCGGCGAATCGCCGACTGCTCCTTTCTATCGCCGACCTAATTTTCTCCTTCAGGGCTTGGCACACTGGAACATTAGGCGAGACCATAGCCGTTCGGCGACTCGCCCAATGGGTTAGGCGATCCTCAGACTTTATTTTCTTCGTTCTTTCAGCTGCCTAGTTCCTTTTTCCTCAATAGTGTCCATGCTTTGTTCCTCAATTTAAATACCTGAAATTCAAGGATTTACATCAGTTATTGGCACAAAATATGCATTTGAGGACACTAAATGTATTAAAATAAAGACCTAAATGAGTCCAAATTGTGGATTCATCAAAACTTCCAAACTTTAACTTTTGCTTGTCCTCAAGTAAAACTCAAGTTCAGCAGTTCAAAAAGGATGTCTCTACTAGTGCTACACATGACTCAATCATGAAGAATACAAGAAGACTCAACTTTCTCATGCAAAGATCAATTGTGTACTCAAAGATTCAAGTTGTGACTCACCATTATCAAAGAATCTCAAGCTCACAACACTTTCTTCAAATGCAAGTTCAAGCCCAACAAAGGTGCTCAAATGGCCTCACACAAAGAATGATTCCATATTGACACACAATGGTTCATAATTTAAAGCTCCGGAATCAAATGCAACTCTTGTTTCAGCTCAATCAAGATCAAAAAGGTCTTTTCCAGGTTTGTAATGGGGTTGAGTGCAAATGTATGGTCATTTAGGCTCTATGGCTGTAGTCTTCATGACATGTGGTGTGAACAACACTTTCTTTCCTTTTTTTCATCATTCTCATTCGTGCTCAAAAGTCACCCCATTATTCATCTTCCATGGATTGCTTGGACACCGCATTTTGTTTGCATTTTCACAACTTTATTTCATAACTTTTTTCATAACTTTTTTCATTCTTTTCTTCGTTTTCTCTTCTTTTTATTATATGGAGGGGTTCCATTTTTCTCAAAACCATTGGTCAAAGGGGAGTTTCTTGCACTTTTTGATTTACCTTCTCTTTTCACCACACCCCTAAGTTGGCTATTCACACAAACCACAAATCATGAGGATTATGGGTAATGGGTCAACAAAGGTCACAATTTCATCAAGTTTCTTCCAAGAAAAGGCTAAGGCTCAAAGGATGTTCAAACGGGGTTCACACACTCACAAGGTAGGCCACAAAGGAGATATAATGTCAAATTGTTTCACACTCTTCAAAGTTGCCTAAGATCATATCAAGAGATAGCATCACTTATTCAACCGGACCAACGGGGCAAATTCTAAGTGTCATCACACATGGTTCACGGTAAGCTCATCACACGAGGCATTGACACCAATGTCAAAAAAGACTCCACACTTTCGCTAGTGTGCAATGTTCATCACAAGAGACTCAATTCGATGCTTGGCTAGTCACAACGAGAAGCAAAGAGTTCACATATTGTCTATGCAACTTCATTTGGCCTCATTGTATCCGCACATTCATTTCTGTTCAATTATGAGCACTATTCAAGTCATCGGTATTGATCAAAATAGATACTCAAATTTGCAAGAGAACAGTCACATTAAACACAAACAAGAAGTGGCACAAATTTTTCGGAAGGGTCCAAAAATCATTCACAATTAAAAACAAGGAGCCACAAGCTCAATCATTCACAAAAATAGTGTAACACTCAATGATAGCTCAAAACCCAAATATATACATAAAACAAGAGAGTCTCAAAAGGTCACACAAAAGGTGGGCTTGACCCCACTACAAATAAAGTCATTTGTCCTCAAATGCAAACAAAACCAAAATATCCAAAAGTCAAAATAAAAGTAAGACAGAGAGGGAGGTAAAGAAGGGATCATGTCTACTCAGTCACTCCATCTGTTTGGGCATCAGTGCCCGGTGCATCAATCTGGACTTGGACATCAATGCCTGGAGTCACCTCAGAAGGAATAACAACTGCACTAGGATCAACCATGGGTATATCCGCCAAAGAAGCCTGCACATCTGCATCTACCATAGCCTTCTCAATCTCATAAAGGCCCTCATACGAAGCTTCCTCAACCACCTCAAGCATCTGCACATCAGTCTCCACCTCAGACTCGAGATCAACTGTCTCCTCAACTCTAACCTCATCTGCGGTGGTAACCGAAGTCATATCTGGCACATTTGGGATCTCCACCATCCCAAAAATAATGGATATGTCGGTGGACTTCAGCTGATCCACATCACTCCTCAACACAACAATAGCGGTCTTCAGTGCGGTCACCTCCTCAGTGGCCCCTTGGCCACACTCACACACCGCTATCCTTACCAGAAGGCATCAATGGCAGCGCTCAATGGTGTCACAACATCAGCCAGGGTAGTTAGGATCATGCACATAATGAAGGCCTCGAGTCAGGCAGCCCGACGATCAGTAGAATGGGCAAGCTTTCCCATCTGGAGTATAGAAGCCTGAGTGAGCAAAGTTCGAGAAATAGCAGTAGCAGGTCTAGGAGGCAGTGCAGCATCAGAAGAACCTGGAGTGTCAGAAGGAGCAACAATAGAGGTACATGATGGCTGAGGGGCCGGAGTAGGCAAAACAGCCTCTGTAGGTAGTGAGCATGTGTCCGCAACCGGGGAAGAGACCACTGGGGCTACTTTCTCCTTTTTCTCCTCCTGATACTTCAGATACTCCGCCTCGATCCTCCCGATATCGATAGAGGATGTGGGTATCACTTCCACATCCTTCTTTTCATCTCTAGGAACCTGAGTCCATTTGCATAGCTCGATGATCAACACCGGGAAGGGAAGTGAGGTATGGCACTGCTTGGACCGAGTGGCCATCTCCTACTTAACGATCATCCCCAAATTAATTTGCTCCCTTGCAATGAACGCGCCAAAACAAGCTGCCTTTGAGTGGTGAAGGACGGACTCATTCTGGGATGGCATAACAGTACTGCTAATAAAGCCAAACCAGTATCTAGCAGCTATATGTAAGTCCCTCTTTTCTATCGGGACCCTTGCTTCTAACCACCTTGGAGTGCCATCACATATGAGAGAGGCGAGCCAACTTTTTATTCCCTCGAAGGACTTAGTCTTCATCCTGTACCGGTGAGCATCATCAATGTTGTTAGTGCACTCTAGAACCTCATTAATAGTAGTGATGTCACACAACACTTTCTTGCCCTGGACAACTACATGATCAACCGGTTGGAATGCCACTGCCTACTTCTTTCTTTGCGGTATCAATGCTTCATAAGCAACGTAGATTCCTGGACCCAATTTGGGATATAAGATCCTCAGGGTGTAGTAAATAGTTGGAACCTGTGTGACTTTATGCAGCACATTATCTCCGAGTACCTGTCAATTACCCCATCCGTGGATAGACGCTTCTCCTCAATAATCGTCCTCAGCCCCTCAGTCTTTAATTTGTTCATCGACTTGGGAGGAGGACCCTGTACAGGAGGTACTAGGACTACAGCCTGCTTTGGGGCTGGAGTAGGTGAAATGGTGGTCTAAGGAGTCCTGATCCTAGACAAATCATTTATCCTCTTGGACCGTCGCTCTGCCCTCTTTGGCACTACTAGCTCATCATCATGTGAATCTACAGTTTCAGGTTCTTGGTGCTCACCCTCACTCTCAAAAGTAGTGAAGTGGGTGGCATATGTGCTTTCACTATCGGATCTGACCTCCGGTGACGCTGGTGCTTTCCCTTTGCCTTTTCCCTTCCCACTAATCGTGGGAAGTTTGGTGGCCTTTGAACCTGGATGCGGCTGCTTCCTCATTTAGTGTTACCCCCTTGGCATTCTTTCGGGGTGGCATGTTTCTACCTGCAACCTTTGGTCTAGCCATGTTTGCAAAAATCAGGAAAAAGTTAGAAACATTTCAATGAAAAGCACAGAAGAGTAATTACAGACAGACTCGTCGAACAGGTCGGCAAGTCGTCGAATCACTTTGGCGAGCTAGATCGGGCTCGCTGAAAGGATTGGCTCAAAAATCTCAAAAGAAGTTTGGCAAGTCGATGATGGGAAAACCTTTTGGCTTATCATCGACATCATTCGGTGAGTAAGGATTAGCCCACCGAAAGTTACAGTGCAATTAAAGCTGCAGGGGTGCAGACAAAGGGTGAACAAGAGGTCTTTCGGCGGGTCGCCGAGTTCCTTCGGCGACCTCAAGCTTCTCACCAAAAGTTATAGAGTCAAACTACAAGTATAGCATGAAATTAAAGGCGAGATGGGGACCTTCGGCAAACCACCGAGTGGTTCGGCGAGCTCGACCAACGTGCCTACTTTCAGCCCAACTTCTCAAATTCAACCCCGTAACCCCCGAAAACAAAATCAAAGCATGCACTACTCAAATTAAACGAAGACCCATAACACCCATTACCCCGAGATACTTAGACTTCTCCCAATTTTGCCAAATTTGGCCATTTGATGACTTTTACCCTTAAGAATGACGTCACCCGCTCTATCATTGGGAAAATTACATCATTTGGCACAAATACGGGTTACTTAGACTTCACCCGACTAAACTCAACAACATGCAAGTACAACCCCACAAGATTTGATTCATTTTAAGGCACAAAATTACGGGAATTCAACATTAAAGGCAATACAGGCAAGGTATTAGAATTAAAACAAGCGCACAAACATACTAATACTATCAGAGAGGCCCAGCTCACGACAACAAGATAAGATCATTTGCATAAGAGTACAAAATGCCAAAAGTAAACTCGGGGTTCGGAAAACCAACCTTAAATGCCAATAAAGATAAGATTGAAAAGCTAGGCGGCAATGTAATCCCGATCCGAGAACAAATCAATGACTAAAATACAAAAATATTGAAACTAAAGTGCGAGTGTGAGTTTGTGAAGTTCGAAAGTAAGGGAAAGTGAAAGAGTTGGAAGTTTAACCTTTGGCCTTTTAAAAACCGTCTAGTTCTCACCCATTTGGCAACGTTAGTCGTGCTCGCCGACCCATTCAGCGACACGCCGAGTGTTCACTTACCTCACCGAGTTTTAGAGGACCTTTAGTTGAGGTGGGGGTCCAAACGGCGGTTTAGATCGCAATCGCCTACCTGGTCGGCGACTTGCCAATAATTTCCTCGGCTCGTCGAGTTTTATAGACTCCAATGTAAAATTGTCTTGAGTCCAACGGCGGTCTGGGTCGGGGATGCCGACCTCTTCGGCGATCCGTCGACTAGAACTTTGGCTCGCTAACTTGCACTTTTCACACACTTTCCACTCTTTTACCTGCACATTCAACACACAACTATTGCAAACTTAAAAGGAAAGAGAAAAAAACTTGGGTTGCCTCCCAAACAACGCTTTACTTAACGTCGTGGCATAACGCAAGTCCTCCTTCAAACCTCACTCTTGGGTTTGGCCATAGTGTCACTAGGCAACCCCTCTTGTTGTCTTGGGTATAGATGAGACGAGATATGACCCATTTGGGTCTCCAACTGCTCAATCGACACTGAATGGGAGGTGACGGTCTGGCTAAGGGTTGACACGTCTTCTTTCATCTCTTTCAAGATCTTGTCTGACCCCTCAACTTTGTTGAGGATACGAGAAACATATCCTCAGACCGGCCACCTTCCAAATCCTTTGGCTTTTGGCGCTCGTGGGGAGGCAAATATCTATCTTTCTCCCCATCCTTCAAATTGGGATTTCGGTCCCTCCATTCTCGATCACGATATTTCCAACGTTCATCCGTACTCCAACCTTAGTTACCACCCTGCCTCGGGTAGTTTGAACGATAACCACTGTCTTGGTTGGCTAGGAAATTCACCTCTTCATTGTACAAAGCTTCAAACTTTGCCTCCTCAGGATTAGCACACCCGATACCCATGGCATTGACACCTCGAGCAGCAGCCCCCATGACATTTTGTCCCAAAATGTCAAGTTGTGTCATGATCTTGGCCATGTTCTGGTCCCTCTCTTGGTCTTTCTCCATTTGTTCCTTGGTCAATTTAAACGTGAGAGAGGAGACCTGGTCTTCACGGGTATACAACGCTCTGTTTATGGTAGTCATTCCATGCAAGTGCTGAGCCGCTATCACATAAGGTTGCTGAATCTAACCTCCTGGAGAAAGTTGGTCAGCAACACCCTTATGTACCGAATCAAGACTCCGATAAAAATACTACAGTAACACGTTGTCAAGCAAGCCATGAGTTGGGCATTGAAATACCAACTTCTTGAATCACAGCCAAGTTTCATCGATTGGCTCGCCTTCTAGACGCTTGAACCTCTGAATGCTGTCCCGAAGAGTCATCATCTTTGAGGGAGGGAAAAATCGCACTTGAAATGCGATAACCAACTCCTCCCACGAAGTGATTGATTTACGTGGCAATTCAGCCAGCCACTTATACACCTCTCCCATCAAAGAGAACGGGAACAACCTCAACCGGATCGACTCTTGGGAGATGTTCTTGAAGGATAACAGTCCGCATACATCCACTAAATTTCTAATATGCTCATGGCAATCCTCGTGAGCCAATCCACTGAAAATCCCCTTTAGTTGCAAGAGTTGCAACATAGTACTCATGATGTAGAACACCGCATTTCTTTCGGCCGGAGGCAAGTGAATGGCACCAATACCACCCATTAGATGGGGGTTATTAGGATTAGGCTCGTTGACATCGTTGAGATTTCCAATGTCATATTGATGGCCTACTTGGCTGCCATTGCTGCCGTTCACTCTCATACTTCCTGTTTTAACACACAAACAAGCAAAACAAAACTAAAATATAGTAAGTATCACTATGATTAGAAAGAACAAAATCCAACTTAACTAAAAATTCTCAAATAACACCACTCCCTGGTAGCGGCGACATTTTTATTTCACGTATCAGGACACTTCATCCAATACTAAGTGTCAATGATCGCTCAATAATAATATAACCCAGCTATGTGAGTTGGGGTCGAGTCCCAAGGGAGTGGTACGTAGATGAGAATCAATAGGAAAGTGAGAATACGCTCAAGCCAATCATATCTAAAAACATTTACGAATAAAAGCATGGTTCAAATTAAAGGTGACACAAGTGTCAAATATCAAGGGGATTTGTTTGTATTATCAACTACAACAACAAATAACACGAAAATAGCAAGTATAAAGACATGTTCTTGGGATGTGATGAGATTATGGGGTAAGGTAGACAATCCGGTAATTGCAATTAATAATGATTAGCTATAAATCAGTGAATAAGCTAGACTTTAGTGGGGATAAAATTTCTCTCGAACAATTTACCCCGAATCAAATTGGTTTCTCTCGAACACCAATAAGCAGCAATTAAGAACAACATATGCTTTAGTCCATTCACTCTCTCAAGCTGAATGTGTGGAAAAAGGTTTAGGGTTCACTCTCTCTAGCTGAAACCATGACGACCCAATACCCACAGACCATCGATTCAGAAATTTTGGTTTTAAAATCTCTCTCTCGAGTAAGACAAAAAAACGAAGTTAGGATTGTATTTGCAACTACAACCCATTAATTTCAACAACAATTACTGAACAAAATCACTTTTAAATAATATTTACATTATCAATTAACAATACCCAACAGCTAAATCAACCCATAATCACACCCCAAGAATTGACGTTTTTGCTAGACATCATAAAAAGGTAAAAATCATTACCAAATTGTGTTTCCATCAACTCGGTAAGATTGATATAGTCTTTACAAAGGTCTAAGATGAAGAATCTTCAACACCCACTTCTAATTTCTTAGAAATTGAAATCTTCAAAGCTAAGGAAAAATGTCTCTAAACTCAGTTCTCAGCTCTCTAACTTGAAAAATGAACAATAAGAATGATAAATTCTAAAATGGATACTAAACTAAGATTTTAAAAACGTATTTATAGTCGCCCAAAAATGTGTTACGAAGGACCATTCGGTGCAATAAGTCGAGATCGCCGATCCACTTGGCGATCCGCCCTTTGGTCAATTCCATCGCCTTTTTGGTTTAGCCTTCAACTTCTTCAGGTTTTGTACTTTGAGCGATATGACACTGCATCGCGGAACCATTCGGCGACTCGCCGACTTCTCCTTTCTATTGTCGACTTGATTTTCTCCTTCAAGGCTTGGCACACTGGAACATTAGGCGAGACCATAGCTGTTTGGTGACTCGCCCATTGGGTTAGGAGATCCTCAGGTTTTCTTTTGTTCGTTCTTTCAGCTGCTTTGTTCCTTTTTCCTCAATAGTGTCCACGCTTTGTTACTCAATCCAAATACCTGAAATTCAAGGATTCACATTCGTTATTGGCACAAAATATGCATTTGAGGACACCAAATCTATTAAAATAAAGCCCTAAATGAGTCCAAATCATGGACTCATAAAAACCTAAACCCCAAACCTTAACTCCTAAACCCTAAACACTAAAAACTAAAGCAGAATTCCTAGACTCTAAACCCCAAACACTAGAGCCTAAACCCTAAACTTGTGGCCTAAACACTAAACCCTAAACCCTAAACCCTAAATCATAAACCTTAGGGCCTAAAAAAAAAAAAAACCTTAGGGCCTAAACACTAAGCCTTAGGGGAAAACCCTAAGCCACAAAAACTAAACTTTATGGGCCTAACCCGAAACCCTAAACCTTAGGGCCTAAACCCTAACCATAACTCAGAATGAAAAACCCTAAACCCTTAACCCTAAAAAAGCCTAAACCCAAAGCCCTAAGCAACCCTAGAAAATCATAAAAACCCTAAAATCCATACACCCTAAAAAAACCTAAACCCTAAACCCTAATCCTTAAACCTTATACCTTAAGGACTAAACACGAAACCCTAAACCTTAGGTTTGAAAATCTTAAGCCTAAATAAAAACCCTAAGCCTTAGGGCCTAAACCTTAAACCATATATCATAAACCCTAAATCCTAAACCTTAGGGCATAAACTCTAAAACCTACACCCTAAACCATAACCCCAAAACCGTAAACCCAAAACCTTAGTTCATAAACCCTATACCCTAAATTGTAGGAAACCCTAAACCCTGAATCATAAATCCTAAACCCTAAGCCCTATGTCATAAGAAACCCTAAACTTTAAATCCTACATCTTAAACACTAAGAAACTCTACACCCTAAACCATAAGAAACCATACACCATAAGAAACCTAAAGATACACTAAACACTAAACCCTAAAACACTCTAAACCCTAAAAAACCCTAAACACTAGGAAAGCATCAATCCTGAATCCTAAACCCTAAATCCTAAACCTTAGGGCGTAAACCATAAACCATAAATCATAAACCTTAAACCCTTAATCGTAAACCCTAAACCCTAAATTGTCACGACCCAAGGGTAACCCCTAGATGTAACAAGGAACATAATACCTCGAAGGACACCATATAAGCCAATTAGCATATCATAACATAAAGCATTAGAACAATAAAAAGTAAAATTTATTTCAAGTCAAAAAAAGATTTTCATAAAAGCAAAGCGGAAGTCTAGACTTGTCTCAATATAGCCATCTATTACAATCCTTGAATCAAATTGGGCCTAGCCTATACAACATGTCCGAAAATGAAATTGCAATAAAAGAAACCACAAAGATACCCGTCCTCGAATCATGAGGCCTCACCAACAAGCTAGGAGAAATGATCAAATCCAAGCCCTAGCCACAATGGGGACCACCTTGATAACCAGACCCTACATTTAGGGAAAATGTAGGAAAATATGGGTTAGTACAAAAATGCACTAAGTATGATAGTCATGCATAAAAACCTTGAAAACATGCTAAAAGGGACATTTTAGTTGAATGCATGCACTTTGCTAAGTTAAATCATCATTTTGAAGATAGTGGAAAAACATGAGTCGTAAGCATAAGAGACATCTTAATAAGACATAGGCTATAACATGATAGACAATATCATAATTATTGAACATAAGCGATAACATCATAGACATAGACATAGTCAATGAAATCTAGTTTTAGCATAGCATAAAAGAAACACTTCATGAGATACCTCAAGGCAATCTTGTGCAATGCATGGATAAGATCCCATAATCCTACCCATGCTAAGCTAGTCACTTTAGGTTCTCATTCATGTTTACCATCTTTTTGATCTCCAGCTTAGCTTATTTCTCATAGGCAAGGGAACATTCACCTTTAGTCAATCCTATAAGGAAAGCAACTTATAGCAACAATCCAAGTTAAACATATATCATTACAAGTAGCCCTTATATCAAACATACTTAGTAACATAATCATAAGCATATTCATTTCATAATTCATCATAACATAAGAGAAATATACCATAATTACCCTCAAAGCATACTTGTGCAATGCATAAATGAGATCCCATACTCTCACCCATACTAAGTAAAGCTTCTTGAGTAGCCATAGTTCATACTAGACTTGAATTTGTGGGAAATAGACTTAACCAACATAGACCATGTGAGCTTAACATGGAATTCGGTGTTACCCACACCAAAAAGGGTTGTCCTACTTGACTAAGGTAGAACCATTACTTTAGCTTAGGTGGAACCAAAAGTTAAATAACCTACGGGGGCACGTAGTTATGGGAGAAGGAGATTGTTACTAGATTCCTGGGCTCAAATCTCGTGAGGGCATCCATCTCAAGATATTGCTCTTAGAAACCCGGGCATAATTCACGTGAGTGCTTCCATCTCATATCAAAATACACTCGGTGCTAAGCATAATTCCCACGGAATACTTTACTAAGTCATAACTTGATTCATGTTTTATGGAAGGATGTCCTTGACAATCAATCCAAAAGAGTTCATAAGGATAGCTCTTAGATCATGCGTGAGAATAACCTTTCACTGTCCATGTCTTCATTTAGATTCAATTAGGTGAGAATTACCTTTCAACCTTAGAATCATCGTTATGTGAGAAAACCTTTCACATCATCTTCATTATATGTTCATGTGAATAGCCTTTCAATCTACACAACAACTTTATCATAATCATGGACACTTCACTCTCAAAGTGTTCTTAGAGCACATACATAAAACTCATATTCATGCATAATTCTCATAGTTTTACCCCTTAAGGATCAAAGATCGTATTCAATCAACACATCTAGAATTACTACATTAGAAATGGATAATAACATAATTCAAATTACTCAATTACTACAAGTATAATCACATAATATCATTCTTCTATCAACAAACCCATATCACATGGTCATAATTGGGAAGTAAGGGGATTTAATGGATTCTTGGGAAATTTTATCATCAAAACCATAATAATCATCAATTCTATAATAATATAAGGTGTATAAAACTAAGGCAAAACGACCTCAGTTAATACCTGTCTAAAAAGGAATTACCCAAATTAACCCTTACTTACAGTGAGGTCCCCAGGCCCCATGACCTACCTCACGAATCGTCAAGGGAACCACGGCCTGTGAAGGTGCCCGTGTTCCCTTGACCAGTAGCTATGCTACATTGACATGTCCCCCATGATCCTTCCCACGGGTCGTGGTCTTCACCAGGAGCCGTTAAGTGGCTAGTGAAGGGGTGCCTTTTGGGGCAGCATTAGGGAGACTACCGCCTCACCATAATGGGTTGCACCAGGGGGCGTGGTGGCCACCACGGGTTGTAAATACCCTCGTGGTCATGGTGGGCAGTGCCTTGGCAAATTTTGGGCTGCCTTGGACCCTTGCCTTGACCCTTGCCCATTTCCCTTGGATCTTGCCCTTCTCCCTTGACGTTAACCCTCACGTTTTAGCTCTAGTTTAGCCTACTAGTTTCCGGGGTGTTACATTATCTTCCCCTTGGGAACATTAATCCTCGAATGATGATTTAGATACCTTATGGAATTAAAGACTCATGACTAGCAGGCCATCATGCATAAAACATCAAAATAATGCACGATTCAAAGGAGGAAACATCAACTCCATCTCAAACATAATCAATGCAGCATAAGGAAGTAAGAACTACATATAACAACCCATTATGCATGAAACTTGACATTTCTCATATTCATAGGAGGAACTACCTTCTCCAACTAAAATCATGCTCAACACAATACTATGGAGCCAATACGAAATTTCTCTCAAAAGCATACTAAAGCATGTTCATCAACTCATCCCATGAAGTCAAATAAGCAACTCATACTAAATGCACAACAACTTGAGGAACATAAATCATGAAAACTCATTTTCTTACTAAACATGAATTTCTAAAGAACATTGATAACATAAGGAAATCATGGAAACATATAAATCACACATGACTCCCAAACATAATACAAGCTAAGAGGAACTCTTTGTCTCAACTTAGAGTAGGAGTAGAAGAAAGAGATGAGGATATCGGGACATTCCACAACCTTTCTATCTAAGCACACCATCTCCCTCTTGGGAGGAAACCCCTACTAATTCCTCAAGTACCCATTCTTTCAAGCAATCCCAACCGACATAACCAAAAACTCATATTAACTATACCAAGTTCTAAAATCAATAAAGGTCTAATAACAATGTATCCAAACCCTACCAAGGATAACATCAAAGTCTTAAAATTAGCATCAGGATCTAATAAAACCTTGACATATATATGGAAACTATCAACATACCGGTGTCTTCATCCGGAGAGCCTTCTTGGTACTTTCTAGACCGGAGTGCATAAAAGCGACTATTTTTTGGAGCATTGGGATCTTGACCACTAAGAGAAGCTCGCTTTGCCTCTCTCCCTTTTCCCATGAGTGTTGGGCAATCTCTCATCTTGTGACCACTCTTTCCACACTCGAAGCACCCATCCGTGCCGGCTAGGCACTTACCCACATGTTCCTAACCACATTTGGCACATGTAGATCTTTTAGAAAAAGAACCGCCTCAATTTTCTCCTTAAGGTTTAGGGTTAGACACCCTATCCTTGTTGACCCTTGGGGAATCATTTGAGAAACCTTGGTTGGAGAACCTTTGTTTATTGGACCTAGCATTGGAAAAGTTCCCATCACCGGTCCTAGCTCTCTTCACCTCCCTATTCTTTCTCTTAAGCTTTAATTCCTCAATATGTTGGGAATGCACCATAAGATGTGAGATATCCATATCCGGATGGAGCATTGCCAAACAACATTCTTTTACTACCAAGCTAGATACACCCTTCAAAAACCTACTCATCTCATCCCTCGAATCTGCCACCATAGATGGAGCATACTTGGATAGTTGGGTAAATTTCAAGGCATACTCCTTAACACTCATGCTATCTTGCCTAAGGTTAATGAATTCTTCAACCTTAGCTTCCCTCAACTCTAGGGGAAAAAGCCTATCAAGAAATGCTAATTTGAACACTTCCCACTCTATTGGACCAGCTCCTACTGGCCTATTGGTCTTCCATTGATTATATCATACTTGTGCAACACTTTTCAATTGGTAAGAGGCCAAATCCTCTTTCTCTACCGAAGTCACCCCCTTAATAGCAATTATTTTATAAACCTCCTCCTCAAATTCTTGAGGGTCCTTTTCCACTTTGGAGCCATAATACTCGGGAGGGTTCATTCTAGCAAAATCCCTAACCTTTGAAGTAGCCAAATTCACATGTGTCACAACATCTCTATTGGCCTGAGCCGTAACGGCTTGAGCTTGAGTACTCATATCTTTAGCTTGAGTCATCATAGCTTGGGCCAACATTTGAAAAGCCGACCTAACCTCTACATCCGACATGGCCGAAGGATTAACCAGAGCTTGATTAACTTGAGGAGCTTGATTAGTCATTCACATTGTCACCCTCCATTCTTCTAGTGTTAGCCCTTTGTGTATTCATTTCCTGAAGACACAAGCGAAGGATTAGGAGAGGGACTTTATAGAGTTAAACTCTATGGCATGACTTAAGAGTGATGAAAAAAGTGTAGTTTCCTGATCATCTTGTAGCCTCTCATTCATAAATGTGGCATGCTTTACACTATGAACAAGACTCTACTAGACGTGGCTTATGAGACATCATCATAGAATCATTCTAAACATTGTGCTCTGATTACCAAGTTTGTCATGACTCAGGGGTACCCCCTTGATGTAACAAGGCACATAATACCCCAAAGGGCACCATGTAAGCCACTTAGCATAACATAACATAAAGCATTAGAACAATATGAAGTAAAATACATTTCAAATCTTAAAAGGTTTTTCATAAAAGAAAAGTGGAAGTCTAGACTTGTCTCAACATAGCCATCTACTACAATCCTTGAATCAAATTTTGCCTAGCCCATTCAACATGTCCAAAAATGGAAGTGTAATAAAATAAACCACAAAGATAGCATTCATACTCGAATCATGAGGACTCACCAACAAACTAGAATAAATTATCAAATCCAAGCTCTAGCCACAATGGGGACCATCTTGATAACCAGACCCTACACTTAGGGAAAATGTAGGAAAATATGGGTTAGTACAAAAATGCACTAAGTATGATAGTCATGCATAAAGACCTTGAAAATATGCCAAAAGGGACATTTTAGTTGAATGCATGCACTTTGCTAAGTTAAATCATCATTTGAAGATAGTGGAAAAACATGAGTCGTAAGCATAAGAGACATCTTAATAAGACATAGGCTATAACATGATAGACAATAATCATAACTATTGAACATAAGCGATAATATCATAGACATAGAAATAGTAAATGAAATCTAGTTTTAGCATAACATAAAAGAAACACTTCATGAGACACCTCAAGGCAAGCCTGTGCAATGCATGTATAAGATCCCATAATCCCACCCATGCTAAGCTAGTCACTTTAGGTCCTCATTCATGTTTACCTTCTTTTTTATCTCCACCTTAGCTTATTTCTCATAGAGTTAATCCTATCAAGGAAAGCAACTTATAGCAACAATCCAAGTGAAACATACATCATTACAAGTAGCCCTCACATCAAACATACTTAGTAACATAATCATAAGCATATTCATTTCATAAATCATCATAACATAAGATGAGCATACCATAACTACCCTCAAAGCATACTTGTGCAATGCATAAATGAGATCCCATACTCTAACGCATACTAAGTAAAGCTTCTTGAGTAGCCATAGTTCATAATAGACTTGACCTTGTGGGAAATAGCCTTAACCGACATATACCATGTGAGCTTAACGTGGAATCTGGTGTTACCCATACCGAAAAGGGTTGTCCTACTTGCCTAAGGTAGAACCATTACTTTAGCCTAGGTGGAACCAATAGCTAAATAACCTACGGGGGTACGTAGTTATGGGAAAAGGAGATTGTTAATAGATACCCTGGATCAACTCTCGTGAGGGCATCCATCTCAAGAGATTGCTCCTAGAAACCCGAGCTCAACTCACGTGAGGGCTTCCATCTCATATCAATATCCACTCGGTGCTAAGCATAAATCCCACAAAATACTTTATTAAGTCATAACTTGATTCATGTCTTACGGAAGGATGTCCTTGACAATCAATCCAAAAGAGTTCATTAGTATATCTCTTAGATCATGCGTCAGAATAACCTTTCATTGTCCATGTCTTTATTTAGATTCAATTAGTTGAGAATTTCCTTTCAACCTTAGTATCATCATTATGTGAGAAAACCTTTCACATCATATTCATTATGTGTTCATGAGAATACATTTTCATCAACACAACAACATTATCATAATCATGGACACTTCATTCTCAAAGTGTTCTTAAAGCACATACATAAATCTCATAACATTCATAATTCTCATACTTTTACCCCTCAAGGATTAAAGATGATATTTAATCAACGCATCTAGAATTACTACATTAGACATGGATAGTAACATCATTCAAATAACTCAATTACTACAAGCATAATCTCATAATATAATTCCTGTTTCAACAAACCAACATCACAAGATCATAATTGGGAAGTAAGGGTATTTCATGGATCTTGGGAGATTTCATCATAAAAATTACAATAATCATCAATTCAATCATTATATAAGGTAATTAAATCATTAGAATAGTTTTTGAAAGGAATCCATGACTTGGAGTCAAACCCTAACTTTTTGGGGAAAATTCTATCTTTGAAATTACGTTTGAAGGGACTCCATGGATGAAGGACTACCATACCTTAGCAATGGAATTCAATTGAATTGAGTAGATTAACTTGCTTCTTGAACCCTAGCCCCAACTTCCTTCTTCTTTTTCTTCCTTGAAGTTCTAGAGAGAGAATTATTTAGAGAAGATGAACTTTTGGGATTTGATTTGGGGTTTTGGAAATAATGGGGTGAATGGGTGTATTTTGACTTAATATGACTAATATATGTTTATAAAAGTAAGGCAAAACGGCCTCACTTAATACCGATCTAAAAAGGAATTACCTAAAATAACCCTCACATAAAGTGAGGTTCGAGGCCCCACGACTTGCCTCACGAACCGTCAAGGGCACCACGGCTGGTGAAGGTGCCCGTGTTCCCTTGAGAAGTAGCTATGCTACCTTGACATGTCCCCCAGAAGGTGAAGGCAACCCCACGAGCCTTTTAACGGCCCGTGGTCTTTACTAGGAGCCGTGAAGTGTCTGGTGAAGGGGAGCCTTTTTGGGGCAGCATTAGGGAGGCTACTGCCTTACCACCATGGGGAATGGTGGACACCACGGGTTGTGAAGACCCTAATGGTCATGTTGGGTAGTACCTTGGCCAATTTTGGGCAGCCTTGGCCCCTTGCCTTGTTCCTTGCCCATTTCCTTTGGCTCTTTCCCTTTTCCCTTGACGTTAATCCTCATGTTATAGCTCTTGTTTAGCCTACTAATTTCTGGGGTGTTACATAAACCCTAATCCTTAGGACCTAAACCCTAAACCTTAGGGATTAAACCCTAAAAAACCTAATCCATAAACCCTAAACTATAAATCATAAAGCTTAGAGCCAAACCCTAAACCATAGGACCTAAAACCTAAACCATCACCTTAAGGCCAAAATCTTTGGAGAAAACCCTAAACCATAAATACTAAACCTTATAGCCTAAACCCTAAACTCTAAACCATAACCCCAAAACCCTAAACCTTAAGGACTAAAACCTAAACCCTAAATCCTAAACCTTAGGGTTTAAACCCTAAACCAAAAACCATAGACCATAAACCCTATATAATAAACTCTAAACCTTAGAGCCTAAACCCTAAATCCTAGACCATAAACCTCAGAGCCTAAACTCTAATACCTAAACCATAAACCATAATCCCTAAAGCATACAATCTAAACCCTATACTTTAGCACCTAACCCTAAATCCTAATCCCAAAACCCTAAACCTTAGGGATTAATTCCTAAACCCTAACCCTAAACACTAAGAAACCCTAAACCTAAAACTATAAACTCTAAACCCTAAACCTAAAACTATAAACTCTAAACCCTAATAAACCTTAAACCTTAAACCCTAAGAAACCCTAAACCTGAAACTATATACTCTAAACCCTATATTGAATCAAACCCTAAATCCTAAATCCTAAACCCTAAACCCAAAGAAACCTTAAACCCTAAATCCTAAGAAACCCTAAGGTACCTTAAACCCTAAGAAACCCTAAGCCCTAAACCATAAGAAACACAAACCCTAAGAAACCCTGAATCCTAAAAACCCTAAAATAACCTTAAAAACCCTAAACCTAAAAATCCCTAAAAACCATTAAAAACCCTATACCAAAAAACCCTAAAAAACTTTAAATTCTAAAAAATCCTAAAGCTAAAACGCCCTAAACCCTAAAATCCCTTAAATCCTAAACCCTAAACAATCCTAAAAAAAATAATCATAAAATGCCCTAAAATCCCTAAACCCTAAACCTTAAAAAACCTAAAACCTAAAACCCTAAACCTTAGGGCCTAAATACTAAACCCTTAACCTTAGGGCCGAGACTCTAAAGCCTAAACAATAAACACTAAGCCCTTAACCTTATGGCTAAAACCTAAACAATAAATCATAAACCCTAAATCCTAAACCTTAGGGACTAAACCCTAAAACCTAAACCCTAAACCTTAGGGCCTAAACTCCAAACCGTAAACCATAAATTTTAAGGCCTAAACCCTAAATCCTAAACCATGAACTCTAATCTCTAATCCCTAAACTCTAAACCCTAAACCTTAGAGCCTAAACCATAAACCTTGGGGCCTAAACTTTAAACTGTAAATCTTAGAGCCTAAATCCTAAACCTTATGGTAAAATCCTCAGCCATAAACACTATACCTTATGGCCTAAACCCTAAACCTTAGGGCCTTAACCCTAAGCCATAACCCCAAACCTTAAACCTTAGGGAGTAAAAACTAAACCCTAATACCTTGACCATTGATGCATTATACAATAAAGAGGTAAATTACATGGGGAACCAAATGGCAGGTTCTCATTCGGACTATCCAAAACCGGGTGAGAACCAGGGTTGGAGAAAGGACTGAGACAATGATTAGACGGATTGGACAATTGAGGTGGTAACTAGAATGATTGTGAAGTTGAGAAACATAGATATATCCCACCTCGTGATTGTCCCAAACAAAAAGAACAAGCTGGACTGGAAGGAAATATAACTGATGGTATGCTAACAAAGATTTTTAACAAGGTCGAAGGGTCTAATAAAGTGTTGAAAGATTTAAAAATGACTTCACCACTTTGACACAAATGGTTACTTCTCATTCTATGTCAATCAAGGAGTTGGAGACTCAAATGTGGTAGATCTCGACCCATGTAAATCCAAGGCAAAAGGGAAAGTTGCCTAGTGACATAATCCCAAACCCCAAAAATGATTGTTGATGAGTAAGAACTTTGTTATGCCATGATGTTAAATAAGGTACTTGTTGGGAGGCAAACCAAGTTTAATTTATTGCTCTGAATAATGAGTGTTGTGAGTATAAGGTGAAAATAATTTAAAAAGTTGAAAATGATGCATTAGGCATTGCAATTACCTTTTCGGTAATGCTTCAAAATGATTGGGTGGACATCTTTATGTTCACCTTCTAAGCCAAGAATTTTGAAAAATGGAACTGTTAGCTTCGGCGAGCAGGGACCTATTCAGAGATTCGCCAAATTACACAGGGGAAACTACACCAGGTCCACAAGTTGAACTTGAGGTTTGGCATATGTTCATGCATCATCAATAATATTAAGCTCCTTCACCGATGTTAGTCGTAGAACGCGGAACATGTCTGAAATAGAAAGGCCAAGAGGCTTTTTAATTCTTAAAAGGAAACCTTTTATCTATTTTATCATTTCCACTCACTAAACTCTAAATCACTAATTAAATACTAGTGAATCTTGATTCTGAGTAAATTTACTTACATAGAGTGCGCATTTGTGTGAGATGATCGACCTTAAACCCTACCTTCCTTGTTGTGTGATATTTGTGCTTTTCTAAGGTTGGTTTTCAAGCTTATTTTTGTTGCCTTTGCTTTAAAATGGGACATTTTGAACTGGGATTTGCGTTAGTATCATTGTTGTGTTGTTTAATTTATATGGGTTGAGTTAATGTTGTCCATTGAATAGTATCCATTGACTAAGATAGTTAATTGTATGCCTGAACTTGTTAAAATTGATTTTAAAGGTTAAATTTTGGACATGAATTGTGAAATTGAATAGGTTTTAAGTGAATTTGATATGGGTGAAGTCTGATTAGCCTAGTGTTGTTCTACCAACTTGTATTTGCCCAATGATAGATAGGGTGACTGATGTTTATCGTGACCAATGACACTATCCTATGGTACGAGTGTCTATGATTGTCGATAATATAGTAACCCAACTAGAGGTTGGGGTCGTGTCCCAAGGGAGTGGTTTTGAGAATTAATAGAAAAATAAAATTTAGTTCTAACTAGTCGTAGCTAAAGACATTAACGAGTGAACACATAGTAAATTAAAGGGGGTGACACAAAAGTGTGAAATATCAATTGGGGGTTTTGTCACAAGTAGTAAAAAATCTACAAAAATAACAGGAAAATCAAGTATGGGGAAAAGTTCTTGGGGTGTGACCGCAATACAAGTTGAGATAAATCGTTGGGTACATGCTTTCGATAGGAAATTTGCAAGTTAATAGTGACTAGGCTAAGCTTTAGATGGAAATAAGTTCCCTCTCTGGAAACATACCCCATTTCAAATGTGTTCTCTCGGACACCCATTTGTCGCATGAAGGCCAGCCTACGCCTTACCCAACTCACTCTCTCGAGCTGAGTGTTAGGATATGGGACTAGGGCTTACCCTCTCGGGCTTAACTTCATGTCGATCCACTCCTTAGGCCATCAGTCTAGCAGTCTTAGTATCGCGACCTCCCTCTCGAGCAAGCCTAAAACACATGTGTGGATTTGTATTTGAAACTACAAACCCATTAAATTAAACCAGAACCACTACGTGAAATCAAGATTAAAATACATCTAACCTATCAGCAAGCAAGACCCAACATCAATATCAACACATATTTGCTAAATCACACCCCAAGAATGGTGGTTTTTAGCCACACATCAAGAAATAACAAAATACACCTAAAATGATACTAAAATGAAATGGGTATAAGGAATTAAACCTTGATTTAAGAAAAGGAAGAAGAATGGAGAAGACTCACTTCCATCTTGGGGAAGATGAAATCCTTCTTTCTTCAAGTCTCCCAAAAAAAACCCTCTTAAAACTTGAGAGAAAATATCCAAAAAAGTACTATTGTAGTGTGTAAATTATAATAATGGTTTTACTCTTGAAAATTAATACAGAGTTTAGTATTTCTAGACTTCAAAAAATAGTGCTGGCGGGTCCCTCAGTGAGGTTAGTCGAAATCACCGATTAACTCGGCGATTCACCCTTTGGTGTAGTCATCGCCATCTTGCACTAGCCTTCAGCATCGTCGTGCTCTGTGTCACTGGGTGACATAGTACTGCTTCGCAGAACTAATCAGCAAATCATTGACTTCTCCTTTCATCGCCTTTTTGATCCCGCTCCTTCAGGTCTTCGTGTACTGGAACAAAGGGCGGAGTGCGTCCCTTCGGCGAATTGTCAAGTATGCTTGGCGATGCTCAGGCTTCATTTTTTACGCCTAAGTATCCATGCTTCCACTAAAACTTCAAATACCTGAAACTTAATAGTTTTCATCAGATATTGAGACAAATTAAGCATCTGAAGACACTATTTCTATCAAAATAAAGCCCTAAATGAGTCCAATTTGTGGACTTATCAGTGACGTCTTTCTTATAGACAAATCATTTCTTTGGAAATGCTTTATGAATTTTTGGGGAAGTCTCAGTACCTATGGGTATTTTAGAGGGTAGGTAACTCGTGAAATTGATTGGGTATTGGGTATTGTTGCATGTCATTCTTCAAATTTTAAAAATAGGCATTTGGCTGTAATTACCTCTTTGGCGGGCTTGTCTTTGCTTGGCAAGGTAATAAGGTGAATCAGTGAGTAAGCCCTAATCAACTTCTAAGTTTGATTTTGTGACTGAGTACTTTTATATTTGGTGGGATTGTCTTAGCTCGCCAAAACCAATTCAGCGGATCACCGATTGGAGCTGACATCACTCATATGGTTGGTCATAATTCTTGTTGCACTCTGACATTCAAAGGAGTTGTCTTAGCCCGCTAAAACCAACTCGATGAATTGCCGAGTTGGAGTTGACACTGCATTTCATGCCTGCATAAACAATAATTTTGTTCTTTCAACTTCGTCGAGCTCGCCCAACCTATTATGCAAATCGCTATTATAGTCGATAAGCCTTAGAACATGATTTTATCTATACTGATTTCTAAAAGCTTTTCAACTAACCTTCACCTAATCAATGTTTTTAATTGTTGTGTAGTGTATTAGATTGTTAAATCTAAAGGCAAGAAAGTGGTATCATCTAATTCCGAGCATGATTCTCCTCATTCACCGCCTCCTAAAAGGAATAGGGTGATTTTAATCAATAAACACTTTGACCAACAACGGTCCACTCCGTACACCTTTACGCGGGTGACTGAAGCACCTAAGAAAGTGGTGGCCAAGAAGAGAACAGACACCCGATCTATGTTGCCACAAAAACCACAATCATATGCCTCTAGAGTTCTCCAAATCATACTCCAAGAGCCCTTAATAGGCTCAAAGGAGAGGGAGAATGGACCATAATTGAGGATTGAGTAACTATAGTTCATAATTCATCTTTTTGTGCATACTATCATAATGGGGAAATAAACCTTAACCGACATAGACCATGTGAGCTTAACATGGAATCCGAGTCTACCCCACACTGAAAACGGGTTGTCCTATTTGTCTAAGGTAGAACCATACTCTTAGCTTAGGTGGATCCACTAGCTAACTATCTATGTGGGCACATAGTTTATGAGATAATAAAATTTCTACTAGAAACCCGGACTCAACTAAGGTAAAGGGTTTCCATCTCATGAGATACATACTTTGGGAACCCGCATTGAACTAATGTAGAAGGAACCCATTTGGACAGACGGACTCAACTATTGTAAAAGCTTTCATTTGGAAGTCAGACTCAACTATCGTATAAGCTTCCATCTCATATTCATATCAACTCGGTGCTAAGAATAATTCCCATTGGGTTCATATTAAGTCATGACTTAAGTTCATATTTATGGAAGAATGTCTTGACACTCAATTCAACATAACTCATACTATACCTCATAGATTCATTAGGTGAGAATAGCCTTTCAACTTTAGAAACATCATATTGTGAGATGACCTTTCACATCATATCATATTCATAAGTGGGTACATGAGGATAACCTCCAATAACACAACAACTAGATCAGAATCATATTCACTTTACTCTCAAAGTGTTCTTAAAACATATACATAACCCTCATAACCATGCATAATTCTCTTACTTTTCCCTTCAAGGACCATATATCATATGCAATCAAAACATCTAGAATTACTACATTAGATATGGATAATAACATAATTCAATTAGTTCAATTACAGAAATCATAATCTCATAATACTCTTCTTTCTACTATTCAATCACATCTAGGTTAACACTTGCCTAAGGTGTAACCATTCGTACATAACTATCTAGGTGGATCCACTAAGCTAGAGTCCTATGTGGGCACATAGTTAAGGGTCAATGAGATTGCTTCTAGAAACCCTAACTTACTAAACGTGGGGATTTCCATCTCATGAGACAACACATACCGTAGGTAATCCGGACTTTCTAAATGTGAGGCAACCCATGTAGGGAGCTGGACTTACTAAACGTGAGACTCCCATCTCATTTATATGCCCTTTCGGTGCTAAGCATCTAATTCCCTTTTGAAATCGTCTTAGTCATCACACAAGTTCACATTAGCCTTTAATAGACCCTTATGTAGACATCTTACCATAATAGCCCATATGTGTTCATAAGTGAGTAACAATCCTTTCACTTTAGAGACACTTAGCAAGTGAGTAAACCTTTCACTTTACGTTACACTATAATCATGAGAACTACCTTTCAATCATATAGCAATCATACCAAAATATACATACATACTTCCTAGCTAATTCAAGTGTAGAGGGTTAAGGATGAGGAAACTAGGTCATCAACACCACAACAACACATTAGGTATAGCATCATTACAATCTAAGTAATTCACCTTTCATACTTGAGTTCAAAGAAGAACCAACCTTCATACCTT
>JAJOOR010016421.1:0-38080 GCA_036250505.1 Solanum acaule | reverse complement strand
TTCCCCCTTGATTATGCTTATCGCTTATGGTCATTTTAATTGCTTCCGCGACCAATGATGTGTAAGATACGCTATGAGGCTTGTTTGGGGTTCCTTCGGGTTCCCCATTCGCCGGTCACGTCTAGGCCCTAGGCTTGGGTCGTGACAAATACAAGGAAGTATGAATTAAATATAACATCCCTTTTAGGCATGAGATTTTCATAACTTGTCATGTTCAAGGAGGAATTACCATCTCCTAGTCATAATATGCTCAACACACTCTCATGGAGCTCATATGCAAGTACTTCTCAAAAAGCATTTCATTCAAGGAGGGACTTCCCAACTCCGAACTAAAACATGTCTATATATTCCTCTCATGAAGTACAATAGGCAACTGTTACTCAAAGCACCACAACATGAGGGAAACAATTCACATAAACTCATTTTCTTTCAAAACTCACGTTTTCATGAACATGCATTATATAAAGAAGTCATGGCAACATATAAGCACATAAGAACAATGTTAGCTAGGCACACCATCTCCCCCTTAGGAGTGAGCCTATACCAACACTTCTAAACATCATCGATCACATAATCATAGGAGGAATTACATTTTCTCACTAAAAACAAGCTCATCACAACAACATGGAGCCAAAGTACCATTTCCTCAAATCACAACAAAGCATGTTCATCACCATACTAGAATGCACAACAACATGTAAAGCATGGAAAAATCCATTTTATACAAAATAAGAATCTTTCAAAAACATGCATAACATAAGGAGATCATGGAAATTTCTAAAACACTCATGACTCCTAAACATAAAACAAGTCCAAAAAGAAACTCTTGGTTTCAAGCTAGAATAGGAATAGAAGAAAAGGATGTGGATATCGGGACTCTCAATCAATTTTTGCTAATCAAGCACATGATCTCCCCCTTGGGAGTAAGCCCCTTTTTTCTAAAACCTCAAATACTACTCCTTTCAAACAAATTCAAGCATTACCAAGGCTCATTATAATCTTACCGGGCTCTAAAACCAATAGAGGTCTAATAATCATGCATCCAAATCCTACCAAGGTTAACATAAGTAACTCTATGGGACAAGGAAATCATAGGACACATATAACATCCAAGACTCCAAAATCATGGAGTGAGTCAAGGAGAACTTATCATCTTAAGCTATAAGAGGAATAGGAGGGAACATAAGCATATTGGGACATCTCGTTGGCCTTTGGCCTCCCAAATAAGCACCTTTAACTAAAACCCTTACTAAAATACCACTCCTCAACATTTTCATGGAAGCACTTTCTTACTCTTCTATTTCTTAACTTGCCGATCTAAGATCCCAATTGGTACTTCTAAATTAGAGAGGTTCTCATTTAAGCACTCTTGCTCACTAGCAACCTTACCAACACCACTCAAGGTCTCATGTGCCTACCAAATCGGGATTAAACCTTTCAAACTCATTACATCTCAAAAGGTGAGAATTTCAAGTCAATCCAAATCATGAACATCTAGAACACTCAACGACCTTTCCATCTAAGCACATTCCTTGAAATTCTAAGGTCGGAGCAAGTTATCACTCAACTTTTACATCTCTCACACAAGGTGATCCTAAACCATGAAGAATTTACACTTCTAGCCTCTTTCAAAGGAGTTTACTCACTCAATATCTCTAGGCATCACTTAAGCACCACTATTCATCAAAATCCAACACACCATAAAACTCATTATGGCAAAGTTGGGTTACCAACAAACACATATGGACAGAATTAAACTCATGAATACTAAGGACAACACAAAAGTTCATCATGTCCAATTTATCAAGTTACAAAAGACAAGTATTACCGGAATAGAGTTAAGCATAAAACACACACCGGTAGCCACATTAGAAGGACACTCTTTTTCACCTCTAGTTTGAAGAGCATCGATCCTAATTTTCTTCATCTCTCTTCCCCTAGCCGTAAGCACCGGGCAATTTCTTATTAGGTGGTCACTTCCACCACAACCATAACAACCCTTTGTACCGGCTAGATACTTACCATTATGTTTCTTTCCACACCTAACACAAGTAGGCCTAACCACAAAAGATCCACTACTACTCACTACTTGAGATTTTGGGGTAGACACCTTCTTTTGGTTAAACTTAGGGGGAATATTGGAAGAGCTTTGACCATAAGACCCTTCTTGGGAGGAACTATCATCTTCAAGACTATACTCTTTGTTCCTCTAGACCTCTCTTCAAGTTTCTCCTTTTCAAACCGTTGAGCACGAATCACAAGACGATCCATATCCATATCGTTCTCAAGGATAACCATACTATATTCTCCATCATCAAGTTGGATAAACCCGACACAAACTTACTCATCTTCATCTTAGGGTTGGCTACTATGCAAGGAGCATACCTTGACAATTTATTGAACACCCGAGCATACTCTTCGACACTCAACCTACCTTGACGAAGGTTAACAAACTCAAGTATCTTAGCCTCTCTCACCTCTAAAGGGAAAAACCTATCAACAAACCCATCCTTAAATCTTTCCCCTTCCATGGGGCCCACTTCTACCAGACTCACTCCTTCTAGCAAAAACCCTTCTAATAGTCACATCCTAAAGACCATCGGATAAGAGAGAAAGACCATAAAGAGTTAAACTCTATGGCACGACTAGAGAATGAAGAAGTGAAGTTTTTCCTAACATCCGATAGCCTCCTATTCATAAAATGTGGCGCGCTTCACATTTATGAACAAGACTCTACTAGATGTAGTTTGAGACATCCTAAAAACCATCCCAAAACCTTATGCTCTGATACCAAGTTTATCATGACCCAGGGGTACCCCCTAGACGTAACACAACGTACTTGACCCCGAAGGGGTCTCATACAAGCCCTTAGCATATCATGATATAAGAACATAGGGAAAAATGCCGAAAATTTAAAACTTTCTTTACAATCGAAGTCTTTTATAAAATGAGAGAGTATCTATAACACTATGTCTCAAACTATCTATTACACTTGGATTTAAACTCTTGAAATACAATCTTAGGGACATAGCCCTTACACAAGTCTAAACATAAAAGAAAGACAATAAAGGACACATGGTCAGGCCCTCGAATACAATGAGGAGTCACCAATCTTCTTCTTCTTGATATACTATGAACCTAGCCACGAGGATGGAATCCAATATATCCAAAGCCTACACTTATAGAAAATATAGAAAGATGGGGTTAGCACAAAAAGTACTAAGTATGGAAGCCATGCATAAAAATCCTTAAAACATGCATAAAAAGGGACATTTCATTTGAAATCATGCTATACGCCCTTTTGGAACATCATCTTTGAAATAGTTGGAGAATGCAACTCATAAGGCAACTCACATACATTTCATCATAGCATAAGATATATCATTATAAGAACAAGCATAGTCTCCAACATCAACATAATTCATATCCCAATCTTCACAAGGCATAGTTCGTACACATAGACAAATACCAAGATTATCTCATCATACTAGAATCATCACATAAGCAACCTTGAGCTCTACTTGTGCAATGCATAGATAGGACCCCATAATCCTTTCTACACTAAGTATCACTACTAGGCCACCATGATCATGCATAACATACCTTGACCTTAGCCATAACCAACATTCATAGACAAAGAGACATTCATGTTCATAACTTGTAATAAGTAAAGTCATTCATAGTAACAATCCATATCATGCATACATAAGTTCACATATCTTCATAGCATAAGGAAACCACACTATAACCTCTTCACGAGTCTACTTGTGCAATGTATAAGTGAAGTCCATACCCCCACTCACACTAAGTAAACCTATTAAGAAGTCATAAGCATAGTCCATGTTCATATTCATGTTCATGTTCATAATTCATAATAAAGCATGCATAACTCATATTCATCATGTCATGAAGGAAACCTACCATACCCACTCTCAAAGCCTACTTGTGCAATGCATGAATGAGGTCCCATACCCCCATTCATACTAAGTAGAACCTCTTAAGAGACTATAGTAAATAACCCATGTTCTTGTTCTTGTTACTTGTTCATGATTTATGTTACTTGTTCATGTAGGGAGATATAGCCTTAACCGACATAGACCATGTGAGTTACATGGAATCCGGTGTCATGAACCCATACCGAAAAGTGGTGTTCCATTTGCCTAAGGTAGAACGAACATGTTTAGCTTATAGGTGGATCCACTAGCTAAGAGACCTATGCGGGCTCATAGTTATGAGATAGGGAGATTGCTACTAGAAACCCGGACTAACTGAGGTATAATGTTCCCATCTCATGTTCCTATCCACTCGGTGCTAAGCTTAATTACCTTTAGTAATTATGTTAAATCTTTACTTTACATTCATGTTCATGGAAGAATGCATAACACTCAAACCATCATGGTATCATAATAGCTCATGGATTCATTAGGTGAGAATGTCCTTTCAACCTTAGAATCATTAACATGAGGTAAACCTTACACATCATGTTCATGGTGTTAATGAGAATAACCTTTCAATCAACACAACAATATTATCATAGTCCTAGACAATTCATGCATAGTCATGTGTAAATGTAAGGGGAGAATGATCTTGCATCATTACCACAAATACACAATAGTCACAGGATCTTCACTTTATAAGTGAATCATGAGCTCATATACAATTCTTCTCAACATGTACAAACCTTCATCGTAAGCCCTTCAAGGGATATGAATCAACTCATTTCAAACATCTAGCATTTGCACATTAGATGAATGGAATATCAAGATTCAACAATACAATTAACACCTTAGTCACATCATGTCATGTTCATGCATGGGTGTGTGTGTGTGATTGTCCTTCCAATGACACAACAATAACATTATCATAATAGACACTTTATTGTCAAATTATTCATAAACATGCTCCTAATAACATAATCATGCATACACCTCATATCTTGCATTCAAGGGTCATATTGAGTTAATACATCTAGCATTCAATACAAGAAACATCGATACAACCATGACTCAAATAGTCCATTCATTTCATGCATAGACTCATGTGATCATATTATAGGTCATGTGGGTGAAGTCTCTTCACTATAGGACTAGATGCAACTTAACATACATAGTAGCTTCTTTCTTAAAGCCTTGACATCCCTTGTTTATTCATTTTAGCTTTTTCCCTTTAAAGACTTAGGAGTCAACTTCATGTTACAAGCCTTACTCTCAAGCAATGCCTCCCATGATCATCAAGTATACCTAATTCTCAAGGTAACCTAGGGACATGGCTCATTCTTGATCAATTATAGTCATATAGAATCAAGTAAACTAAATCTCAATACTACTTCAACCATAATTCTTCACATGAGACCTAATCAAGTTAGTTTATATCTACAAGCTTTACTTATTAGCAATTCACTTCTAGGTGATCTAATCTAAGGCAATTCATCAAGAAGTTCATTAATCTTAGAAAGTCACATATAAACCCTCAATTAGCCTCTTTCATGGAATACCCCTAATCATATCAATTCACCTTAGAAATATTAGGTTAATCAAGTATACATGTTGATTCATTCTTAAATAATATAATTACATCATAATTAACTCACATCCAATCAATTGGACCAACTTGCAACCCATCACATAATGTAAAGAAAAACCATAGCTAGGATTGAGGTCGCATGGATTCTTGAAGGATTTGAGTTAAAATCATATAAAATCAGTCTTACATTCATAAACAAACATAATTCAACCTTTAAAAGTAACTTTAAAAGGAATCCATGGAGTTGAGTTGAAACCCTAGCTAATTGGGTTTTCTAGATTTGAGATAAAAGCTTTTGAAAGGGCTCCTTGGGTGATAGCTTCCCAAGGATGAAGAACTCCCATACCTTAGGTGTAGAATCCATCAAAATTTGTATTGAAAATCTCCTTTCTTCATGCTCTACCTTGAACTCTTCTTTGTTCTTCAATGGAGGTTCTAGAGAGAAGATTCTTGGAGAGGAGGGTAGTTGGGTTTTGATTTGGGGTCTTCGGTTATAATGAATTAATGAGGTGTTTAATGACATAAAATAGTTTTTAATTTATATATATATATGTATAATTACTATATTAAATGACCCCTACTCAAAACAACTGAAGAATGAATTACCTAAACTAACCCACCTAAGGCCGAGTCTAAGGCAGTCTATAGGTGCAAACTACGAAACCCCCAACCACGGTCCGTGGATGGGGTCACGCCCCATCCTGTGGGGTCATGGTTTGAGTCTGCAACATGGCTCTTGGGACCTTGACCCATGGAGGCCATCCACGAGACGTGGATGGACCTACTGGGCGTAGGTCTCATCCGCGGTTCACCATTTTCTTGACAACTTTTTGGTTCCAAGGGGTCTTTGGGGTTAGGCTTTAGGGTCCTCCTCAAGGACCCCTAGGTTGGTCCTTGGGGAGTCATACCTTGACCTTTAACCCCTTAGACACTTCAACCTAAGCTCAGGAAGTCAATATGCAAGCTAAAACCAAACATCAAACTCAAAAGCTCACTCGTTAGGCTCTAGTTTCACCTATTAGTTTCCGGTAGACTCTAGCTTGGTCTTACTAGATTTACAGGTTGTTACACACACACACACATATATATATATATATATATATAATTTTATTTTTAATTTTTTTAAAATCAAAAGGTAATACAATGAAAATAAAAAAATCAATAGAAAAAAAAGAAAAAAACAAGAAAGAAAGGTAAAAAGAAAATGAAAAGAAGAGATTAAATACAAAGCAAAAAAATTTAAAAATATTTACGAGTATTACTTGGTTTTAATGGGCCTAAAGTGTATCTGACATATAACTACTTGTAACATGTATAGTGTATGATCTCATTGACTCAATGAACCTCATATGACTTGGTGGATAACTCATGAATCTTACTCTTTTAAGTACCTTTGTCGAAATAGTACTTGGAAGAATAAACATACTAATATTGAATAATGAACATGTATGGAAGTAGTTTAATATATTTTGGAAACTTGAATAGTATTAGAAAGATCATTAGATACATTGGAGATTGTACACCCTGACATTGTATCTCAATTTGTTGGTACACAAAATATAGGACTCCAATCCAAAAGATATTGAATCAAATAGCCTTAGATACATCTATTCCCAATTCACAGAGTTTACAAAGTATCAGCATATCCTATAACGTCATAATCTTCATCTACAACAAATATAAATTAATAAGGCTAATATTAGTAGTTAACCAACTAACTCTGGATATTTGAACTCATAAAAATAATAGTCGGGCAGCAAGCCCATAATCCTTTTAATTAAGAGTGTTCTTTCACTTATTCTGTCCGCTATAGTTATTTACATGAAAAGACCTTCCCAAGAGAACCCTCAACCTGGCTGGCTACAAGCGGAAGACTAACTCAAACAAACAAAAACTTAAAACT
This sequence comes from Solanum acaule, assembly GCA_036250505.1. NCBI lineage: Eukaryota > Viridiplantae > Streptophyta > Magnoliopsida > Solanales > Solanaceae > Solanum > Solanum acaule. The sequence continues at coordinate 30,654 of JAJOOR010016421.1, read as the reverse complement.
GAAATAAATTAAATAAACTCAAATACTCAACCTTTTTAAAAGTCTGTACAATACTCAAAATAGAAGTAAATACAGAAACTCCTTAACTCTGTCTATCTATGAAGTCTCTACTATTACAGAAGGATATCAGGACAAGACCCACAACATCTCAAAACTACTAACTATAAGATAAAGGTGAAGTCCTCCGGAATATAAGAAGGATCACCAAAGTTGATTGGAATATCACATGACCCAACGAAAAGCCTGTTGATGATCCTAAATACCTGTATTTGCATCATGAAATAATGCAGGCCAAATGGCTTAGTACATGGAATGTATGAGCATGTAAGGGAAATTCTAAAGCGTAAACATAAGCTTGAACTAATGGAAAAGAAACATACTTACCTCTTCTCAACTCACTCAACTCAACTCAGAGAAAATAGGGCTCAACTCAATAATAAGATACTCAACTCAATGAAACATAGTTCAACTTAACTTAGAGAAATAGGACTCAACTCAACAATAAGATACTCAACTTTGTCAAACATAGTTCAACTCTAGATACTCAAGGATAAAACAACAATAAAAGATGCACTACATGGAAAGCTTTTAAAACAGTAGATAACAACTCAGTGTATTGAAGAATACAATAATAACTCAATTTGTATATAACAATACAATATAACTCTATGGGAGATTCTCTAACCGATAACCATCACTATAAGCTATATGATGATACAATGTCTAGCCCACGCTACCAGGACTTTCCTATACTTTGTCAGGGTATAGAACTTACTACTAAGTGGATCCACTAGTCTATGCTAAAAAATAATAAGGAATCATCTAAAAAGTATGACCTTTTCTATCGACGTTGGCTACATGGTTTATGGGGGTTGTGAGTTGTATGAACTCTCCCCCATATCGTGTTCAATGCTACTCCAAAAAATATACTAGCTCATATGTTTTTAAGAAAACATAACTCTTTCTGTGGTTTGAGATTATTACTCAAAAATCTTTCTCTTAAAAGAGATAGTACTCAGAACTGCTCATGAAAACTCTTTTAGAAATCGATGTTTCCTCTCTTCTTAAATGTAAAAATATTTACTCTTGGGAGTACGTAGTTCCCATATATCATTTTAAAGAAAATGAACCCAGCTCTACTATTTCTCAAACTCATATGCTCAAGTCTTAAAACAAGTTTTTAAAAAAGTTTTCAAAATACTTCTCAAAATAGGATCCATGCAGAATTATGGGCATGAACTACTCAACTCAAGGACTCAATGATACTTTTCATCTCAAGACTGCTCGCCTCATAGGGTTCATGTGGAATTATCGGCATGAATGAAATACCATGAGTTTACGGTATTTTTGATGCATTTCACTTGAGAAGTTTATGTGAGTCTTGAGCAATTTATTATTAGATATGATGGTTTTTGTGTAATTATTGTAGGAAATAGGTTTGAATGCGGTTGATTGAGATAAGGGCTGAAAATTGTAGAAGTGAACAATGACAAAGCCAACCAAGGACCGTCCAGTGATGGGCCGTAGATGTTGCAGCGTATATTATGGTTTTAAGGAAGTCTGACCAAGTGTGGAACCATGGAGGCCAACGACGCCCAGTTGATTGAATGGCGGACCTTCTTACACATCTCTCATTTGTGATCAGAAAGTTGAAGTTCCAGTACTTGAACCACGGAGGCAAGTCACGGACCGTAGCCCAACACACGGAATGTAGGTGACAACCATTGTTTGAAGGCCCTGAAGTATTGTCCAAGTGCTGATCCACGGAGGGAGACCACGGACTGAAGTCTGAGCTGTTATTTCCTTATTTTGTTTCTTACTTGTTTTAGGATTTGTTTACTATAAATATTAGTTGTTATTTCCATTTTTGGGGGTTAGAGAATATTGGAGACTTTTGTTTTGATATTATAAAATTATTTTGCAAAACTTTTGGCACTTTAATTTCGAAAGCTAGTTTTATGCAATTTGCACTTTGAATTTCAATTCAAGATTTCGATTTTCATCTATTCTAATTGTAAGTTCATGATTTCTTCTAACCCCAATATGAATTGTGAACTCTCAAGCATGAATAGCTAAATCCACAACTAGGGTTGTGAGAACCATGAGCAATTAACAACGTATGACTAATAACTAAGTAATTCTTGAGTAGTGTTTAAGCATGTATTGTTAATATTTTCATTTAAAAGTCTTTCTAGTGGTGTGCAACGTTAGAACTCGCCTCGTTCCTACTTGCCTTACCAAGGGGGTAATGAATGAGAAAAAGATTAAACAACAGAGATTTAGTTAAGGATTTGCTGCAATCTAATAGTCTGACTTTAATCAGTTAACATGAGGGTGAATACCCAACTCAATTGACACGATGGCTAATCTGGGGTAAAGGTAAGGGTTAGTAAAGCACTCACTCGTAGATTTACCAAGTTGCGACTGAAAGTTCCTACTTAGATTACCAATCACTTAGGAATACATAACTTATCGATCTTGCATGTAAAACACTAGGATAGAATTACTATTATTAGAAATACTGCGTTACGAGCTTGTAAGGAATACATATGCCCTAGTTTTCACCTCCTATTGATATTTCAAAATTTTAAACCTGGTTACTTGTTACTGATACAATCAACAATCTTTAATTTTATTTGGAAAACCCCCCTTTTTGTTACTTTTCTCGGAAATAGTTGTACTAAACGAATATAATTGTGAGTTAGCTTAAGTCTAAACAATATTCCTCATGGGATCGACCCTAACCTTCAAAGTTATGTTGTTTACTTGATAACGATCACTTATACTTCTTTCAATAGGTGTAATTTGAGCGCATAAAATTTTGGTGCCTTTGACGGGGAATACGGCTTTTTACATTAATCTAACTTTATTATTGAACTTTAGTCGAGTATTTCCTGATTTTACGATTCTTTTGTTTTTGTTTTCTACAGGTCTTACCTCTTGCGTATGCAAATTACACGGAGTCGAGGCAAACCCTTGATCCCCTACGATCCTGAATTCCGAAGAGCTTTGAGAAGAATTGCAAATTAAGGGCTACACAATAATCCAATCGGAGAGGGTCAACGAGATGTAACTGGGTTGCAACCTCAGGTTCATGATGGTAATCTAATCGAAAATGTAGAAAGGGTGCAGAATCCGCTAGCACCGAGGGTTCGTGATAACTACAAGGTTGACTACGATGCGGTTGGATCAAATGGACCTATTGTTCTCCCTCCTCTACCTCCAAGACATACATTTGTGGTGACAAACAATCTTATGCAAATGCTTACAACGAGAGGGTTTTTTGATGGGTTAGCTTCGGAAGATCCATATGCTCACATGGCTAAATTGACTAGTGTCTGTAAGAGTTGTGTGGGACGACCAAAATTGGATATGAATGTCATAGGTTTGAGAGTATTCCCAATGTCGTTGACTGGTGATGCTGCTGTGTGGTTTTCTGAGCTACCTAATGAGTCTGAAGTTTAGACTCATTTAGGGCTTTATTTACAATGATTTAGTGGCCTCAAATGCTTATTTAGTGCAAATAACTGAGGCCAATCCCTTGATTTCCAGGTACATGGATTGAGGAACAAAGCATGGACACTAATTTACAAAAAGGAACAAAGGGAGCTGAAAGAACAAAGAAATGAAAGCTTGGTGATCGCCAAGTCCCTTTGGCGAATCACCGAATAGCCTCTTGACCGCCTAAAGTTCCAGTGTGCCAAGACCTGAAGGAGAAAACCAAGTTGGCGAGAGAAAGGAGTAGTCGGCGGATCGTTGAATGGTTCTGCAATGCAGTGTTGGATCCCCCAAAGTTACAGAACTTGAGGAAGCTGAAAAAGGCGAAGACATTGACCAAAGGGTGGATCGCCGAGATGACCGGCGAGCCCGACTTACTGCGCCGAATGACTCTTCGCAGCATATTTTTGGCGACTATAAATACATTTTAAAACATTAAGTTTAGTATCAAATTTTATTATGAACATTCATTAGAGTAATTTTTGAGTTTGAACTCTGACCATTGAGACTAAGTTTTCCCTAAGCTTTGGAGAATTGAAGTTTTTCACTTTCGAGAAATTGGAAGTGGTTCTTTGAGATTCTTCAACTTGGAGCATTGTAAGGATGAAATTAATCTTACCCAGTTAATGGAAACACAATTTGGTAACAATTTTTTATCTTTTTATGATGTCTAGCTAAAACCCCAATTCTTGGGGTGTGATTATGTGATTATGGGCTGATTTAGTTTATGGGTATTGCTAATTGTTAGTTTAAATACTATTTAGAAGTGAGTTTAATCAGTAATTGTGGTTTAATTTAAAACATTGTAGTTGCAAATGCAGTTCTAGTTTCATGTTTTTGGCTTGCTCGAGAGAGAGGTTTTAAAACCAAGATTGTTGATTAATGGGCAGTGGTTACTGGGTTGATATGGGTTCAACTCGAGAGGGTAAATCCTAAACTCAGTCCCACATATTCAGCTCGAGAGAGTGAATAGACTAGGGTGTAGGCTGGTCTTATTTGCTTGCTTGTTGGTCTTCGAGAGAAACCAACTTGATTCGGGATAAATTGTTCGAGAGAAAATTTATTCCCTCTATGGCTTAGCTTACTCACTAACATTCAACTATTTTCTAACAATTGCAATTACCCGTTTGTCTATATTATCCTACAATCGAATCACATCCCAAGAATCCGTCTCATTATTGTAATTTTGTATTGTTTGCTGCTGCTGTAGTTGATAATTAAAATAAAAACCCCCCTGTTATTTGACATTTGTGTCACCCCTTGATTTAAATTATGTTTTTATTCAATAATGTTTATTCATATGACTGATTTGAGCATATTTACACTTTTCTATTAAATATTAAACACGTACCACTCCCTGTGGGATTCGACCCCAACTCATTTAGTTGAATTATATACTGATTAACGACCGTTGACGCTTAGAATTATATGAACTGTCTTTGAAATGTTATTAATCAAAATGGCGTCGCTGCCAGGGAATGGTGTTGTCTAAGATTTTTTGGTTAAGTTGAATTGTGTTCTTTTTAGTCATAGTCGAATCTATTTACTTTTAGTTTTGGTTTGTTCCGTTTGTGTTTGAGTAGAAGAAATGAGCAAATCCGGTAGCAATGGTGACCAAATGGACCACCCTCTGTTGAGATTGATAATTCTTAGGGATAACATCCTAACTTTCAAGCAATTGGAGAATGAGACTATCTATGAGTTGTGGCCAAGATTCAAGGCACTATTGCAGCAGTACCCAACTCATAGGATTCCAGATAAGATGCTACTGGAGTGTTTCTACAAAAGTCTTGGTTCTGAGAATAGAAGAGTGGTTGATCAACTTTCTCCGGGTGGCCTAATAAGCCTACCATATGAAACAACAGTCCAACTCCTTGATGGCATGATTAAGACCAACATGGAGGTAGAAAAAGACCAAGAATTGGCCACATTGTTGACTCAGCTGGATGTCTTGGCCAAGAAGGTCATGGAATTGGAGGTAATGTCCAAAAAGAAGGACATGTACATTCCCCCTCACAAGCGTACAAAGCCTAAGAAATATGAGGGTAGACAGATTGAGGAGACACTTTTACTCATTTATCACAGAGTCGGGGAACATTACAGAGTGTTAAAAGAGATAAGAGAGAATATCTTAATGCTGAATCAGATGACAACCTCTCATGCCATGTTCATTCAGCTTCTAGAGTCCCAAATGGACCAAGTGTTATCTTGTCTCTACCCAAAGCAACGAAAAGGGTTGCCTTGTGATAATGAGGCAAACCCCAAGAATGAAACCCAAGTGGGGACTTGCGTCATGCCACGATGTTAACTAAGGCGCTTCTTAAGAGGCAACCCAAGTTTTTATCACTTTATTTTTCTTTTAGAAATAATCGTGTGTTGATTGTGCAGGTAAAAGTGTGGGATGTGTTTGAAAAGTGGTGATTGGCGAGTAAAAAGTCGAGTCGGCGACTCGCTGAAGAGGTCGGCGAGCCCGACTTGGACCACCGTTGGGTTGAAGAAATTTTGAAATTGGAGTTTATAAAACTCAGCGAGCCCAGGAGCAAATCAGTGTGTCATCGAAGAGGTCGACAATCACGACCTTGTCTGCCGTTTTGACCCTCACATTAATTGAAGATCCTATAAAACTCAGTGAGGTAAGTACCCAATCGGCGTGTCGCCGAGTGGGTTGGCGAGAAAACTTATGTCGCCGAATGGGGGAGAACTAGACGGTTTTAAAGGCCAAAAGTTCAAAAGTTCAAAATCTTTCACATTCCCTCACTTTTCAACTTTCCAAACTCACATCCGCACTTTATTATCCTATTATTCTTATGTTTTTATCGCGTATTAGTCATCAATTGTGTGTTCAGAGTGGATATAATTGCCGCCTAGCTTTACAACTTATATATTCGACATAAAAGGTTGGTTTTCCGAACCCCAAACTTATATTTAGCAATTTTTACTCATTTGCAATTGTTCTTATCTTAGTGATGTGTGCTGGGCCTCTCTGATCGTAATTGCATGCTTGAATGCCTGTTTTAATTTGAATATCTTGCAAAAATTGCCTAACATTGATTTCCCAAAATTTGCATGCCTTAAAATTGATCAAAATTGTTGGGTTTTGCTAATTTGTTGTTGGGTCTAGTCGGGTGAAGTCTAAGTCACCCACATTTGTGCTAAATGACCTATTTTTTCCGTTGATGGAGCGTTTGACGTCATTCCTAAGGGCGAAAGTCATCAAATGGCCAAATTTGGCCAAATCGGAGAAGTCTGAGTATCCCGGGGGCATAGGTAGTATGGGTTTAAGTCTAATTGAATGAGTGCATGGTTTGATTTTGTTTTCGAGGGCAACGAGTTGGGGTTGAAAATAGGCACGTTGGGCAGGTTGGCGAGCTGGGTCGAGCTCGCCGAACTATTCGGCGGTTCGCCGAATCCCCCTATATCACCTTTAATTTCATGCTAAATTAGAAATTGGGTTCTGTAACTTTCGGCAAGAAGCCTCAGTTCACCGAGAGCACTCGGTGACTCGCCGATTGTCTTTCTTGATCCCCCTTTCTGCTTTCCTGATCCCTAAAATGCACTATAACTTTTGGTGGGCTAGTCCTTGCTCACCGAATGCAGTCGGCGATTCAACGAAAGGCCCTTCTCATCACCGACATGCCATTTTTCTAGAAATTTTTGAAGCCAATCCTTTCGGCAAGCCCGATCTGGCTGGCCAAAGCGATTCGGTGACTGGTTCGGTGAGTCTGTCTGGAACTGTTTCTTTAGCTATTTTTCTTGAACTATTCCTAACTCTTTTTGATGTTTCTGCAGATATGGCTAGAACCAACCTTGACATGACACCCCGTAAGAGAGCACGGGGCAATGTGATAAATGAAGGGGGAGCCAATCCTCCCAAGAAGGGAAGGACAGAGCCTCAAAAGGGAGGCAAGGGTAACGACAAGAGGCCTATGACTGAGGTTTCGGGGCACAACTCCGTTAGTGAAGCCTCCTAAAATGCATTCTTTGAACCAGATGATGACCAGACACTGCAGTCCACGAGAGCTGAGATTTGTGCTAGGTCTTGTCCTGACTCAACGAGAGTCCCAACAGCCACCCCTTCTACAGAAGAGATAGTACCAACTTTGGCACCTCCTGTGACTCCAGTGCCACCAGTGGTTCCTCCTCCCCGACTACTTAATAAATTGAAAGCCGATTGGTTGCAGACAATTTTAGAGGAGAATGTGCTATCCACAGAGGGCCTTGAGGGTAGATATTCCGTAGTGAGGGACACCCTCCATTTCCACCAATTTGAGCAGTTCACCAAACCCTGAGGCCCCTACATTCCTACATGGGTCCGGGAGTTTTATACAGAATATAGAGAGTAGCTCCGGTGGACACATCCCTGGACATTGACATAGAGACGATTCCTGTAGAGGCATCCTTGCCTACTCCGGCCTCCGGGCCTTCAAGTACATCTGCTCCCACTTCTTCCTCCCAGCATCCTAGTACTTCTATTGCAGCCCAGCCCGCTAAGATTACTCAGGTATGATCCTGAAGATGGGGCACCTAGTCCATCTGGCTGATGTGCGGGCTACCCAATTATAGGCTGCAGTCCCATGGATAATCGAGAGTGCTATACTAGTTACACTGACACCCCTACGAGCATCTATTAACACTCTCACTGTGAGAGTCGAGACTTGTGAGAGTAGACATGGGGAGACTTCTGAGGTGACAACTTTGAGGATTGAGGTGGAAGATTTGAGGAAGGATGTAGACTATCTCAAGTCTACAGACTTCACCTCTTTATTTGAGGCAGCCGAGACAGAGGGTGCTCCAGTTACATATGAGATTCCTTCGACTACCACCGAGGATGGACATATGGATGACATATCAACTGATGCATCAGAGGCTCGTGGAAGCCATTGAGAGTCTCGTGGAAGCCATTGAGAGGCTCATGGAAGCCATTGAGAACTCACCAAGCTCAAGCATAACACCACGGAGCCCTTCACGGGTCATGGTCTTATTGACAGGCCGTGGTGGAGTCCGTGGACCTGAGCCAATAGACCCTAGCCCAAGTGAAGAACCACGGTGACCTTCACGGTCCGTGGTCCTTCAAATGGGCCGTGGTAAGGCTCGTTATTTGTCCAACTAGAACCAGTAGACACTGGCCAACAAACCACGACCCACTTGACATGCTGTGGTCCCTTTGACGGTCCATCAGTGGCACCGTGGTCGGCCTCGTCAGGTTTTAATTGGGGTCGTTTCGGTCTTTTCCCCTATACGTTGGACCCCTAAACTACATCGTTTTACTCAGTTTAAGCCTAGTAAAATAGTCAAAACTTACCCATAATGATTATTGTCCAAAATTCACCAAGCTTAGAGTGATAATAGGAGAAAAGAGGCGACCCAAACCCTTCCAAGAATGCAATAGGTTTTCTTCAATTCCAGCTCTGAAATCCAAAGATATCTTCGTGAAATTCGTCACCAACTATGTGGTATTTCACTAGTGGATTCCTTTTATCCACTAGGTCCCAAGAATTCCGTCATATTTTTTATTCCTAAATCTTGTTTAAGCATAGGGTTTCTAGAATCTTAGAGATTGGTTGTGGTTTAGATGTTATAGTATTCCTAATCAAATTATCATGTTTTTTGTGGAATCGTTGCTTAGTTCTTTGCATGATACTCAGAATCCTAGTTGTGTAGATTCTTTTAGTTCGTGAAATGCACTTGCTAGGTCAGTAAAATAGATAATCATTCTTCAGTTTTCGAATGTCACATTATCAGTATATAATTGTTATATTCTTAGATTTTGCATGTCAGTATTTTGAGCTATTCAACATTTCAGTATTTTAGTCATAATGTGTTATATACATATTCACTTGGGAGTAGACTTAACACCAAGTTGGACTAGGGTTCAGTGTACCCTCAAAGTCCCAGAACTTCGGACTTCGTGCCCCTGTAGATTTATAAGTCCCCTCTATTGGCATCAAATTTAGTGATTACAACAGTCATGCCTTTATACCCTTGACAAGGTATATTGGGTCCTCTCGATGAGCGTATACATCAAACTCCGCATTTAGCTCACTTGGTTTTATGTCGGTTAATAGTATCTCCCAAAGTATGACTCTAGTGCATTTGTCCAGGTTTTCAATTTATACTTTAGTATTCAGTCTCAGCATGTTATGTTCATAATAATAACTTGATCATTGCATTTAGCTCAACATTTCAGTTATGTTTTAGTATGTATACTCTTGTTCAGATTGTATCATTGCTTAGTTGTGCTTTGTTCAGTTTATGTATTTATTCAGTTATATTTTATATCCTGCATTCTCAGTACATTCCAAGCACTGACGCATACTCTGCGCTACATCCTTTCATGATGTAGGTTCAGGTACTCAGCATCCACATCACGCATAGATAATTTCCCGATCCGTACTCAGCAGCATCACTGGTGAGTCCTCATACTTCGAGGACAATAGATATATTTTCCATTTCAGTCTTGTATTTCAGTTTCAGTTTTACTAGAGTTAGCTGGGGGAATGTCCCAACAACTCTGGTCAATTTGAGGCTTTTTCAGACATAGTGTTAGACCCAACTTTAGTTTTGAATGATCGTTCAGTATCACTAAACTCTTAGATATCATTTATATATATTTAGATCAGTATTGGGTATTCTCCACATTGAGTAATCTCATGTTTTAGCTTCCGCATAGTATCTCTTTATTCAGTTATTGTTAGTATGCTTATGATATGCCAGCTCATGGTTAGCTTGGGGTCACTCGTGATCCTAGGTCCCGTGTATACGTCTAAGGGGTAGCCTCCGGGCATGACAGAGCACTACTGAGGGTGTTCCCACTATTGATGAGGGCGCTACTGATGGCGTTCCTATTGCTGATCCAGTGGGTTGCGGGAAACTAGACCCACCCACTTCTTGATGGGTCATCGGTGCTTATGCGCCATATATTTGCTTCACCCTATGTTTTGTTTTTATTTTTTGTGCATTGATGTAAATTGAACTAATTTTTCGTGGGGGTGGGGCAAATGGGTTGTGAGTGATATGATGAAGTCAGAGTAACCCAACTCATAACCCTTCCTTGGGGTTTTTTCCTGTGTTCTTTTTCCCCAAGAGACTGTTTTACTTTTCTGTTGAACTGGCATGTGTAGGATTGTATGTGTAGAAGTAGATAGAAAGAATGAAAGCATGAGCATGAAATTGATACCTGTCCAAACTTTTTGAAAATGTGTTAGATCTATAGTCTGAATGAGTAGAATGTGTAGGATCTTCATGTGACATGATAGGAACCGGTAGGATAGCAAGCTTAAGCTAAAACTTGAAATGGGTGCTTCAATAATTCAATAATGAAACAATATGCCAAGAGTGTGTGAGATGATTTTTTATGTTCAAGTAGTGTGTGCCAATCTAGAACTTGCCCCGTTGGTCCTGTTAAGATAATCTAGGCTAGGAATTGGGAAATGATCATAGGCCCTTGTTCAAATAAGTCCAATTAAGACTAAAATGATCCAACCAAAAGAAATAAATGCTCCCTTTTATCCAAATATTTGAGCCTAATGAAGACGACTTCTTTTAATACACCCAACTCACCTTCCCTAAAAGACTGTTTTAGCCCTGGTCCCTCCTTCAACATGTGCACCTTAACTTAGGACAAAAACCTAAGTTAAGGGTGGCTAATTCAGAGGTTACCTTAATCTCGGCCCTGGTCTGACCTCAGACATTGTGCACCTCAACTCATGTAAAATACATAAGTTGAGGGTGGATATGTAAAAGGAAAACTGAAAGAAAAGGGTATGAAAAGAGTTTCGTGTAGAAGAAGAAAAAGGATAGAAAAAAATGTGATTGAATTCAAAAGAAACAACACATGTAATAATAATGATGATGAACAGAAAAAGAAAAAGAAAAGTGAAAAAGTCAAAGTCATATCTGTGCTGAAGAAAGTCAAGGAAAAGAGCAGAAAATAAAAATATGTCAGAATTGGTTGAGAAAAGAGTAAATAGCCAATGTAATGTCAAAGAGGGCATAAAAGTCACTAAAAATACCCAAATGTATCCTACCTGATCCTGAGCCTACGTTACATGCTAAGAAAGTCCTTTAGTGATCCTATTGACTAGTCTGTACAGTGAAAATAAGCGGAAGCCTATGGTATTGAGCACTAACTGTATTGAATTCACTTCGGAGCATGATTGTTTACTGAATCCTTAAGCTTAACATCTTATTATTGAGTGAGAAAGGATTTCTTTAAAGTGAGGGCACTAATTACTTGTTGGAGAGTTGGTACCTTGTGATTGTTGAAAGTGTATGTGATGATATCTATTGGTCCGTCTATGTCATTGACACGACCCAGGGGTCCCCCCTAGAAGTAACATGGCATATAAGACCCCGAAAGACCTCATACAAGCCACTTATCTTTCATAACATAATATAATAGAAAAGGTGCGGAAATTTAAAACATTTTCAATACAATCAAAGTCTCATAAAATGAAGCGGAAGTCTTTAACACTTGTCTCAAACCATCTAATACATGAATAGTTTGGGGACACAACCCATACAAAATTTCTCAACATAAAAGAAAGACATAAAGGAAAGGTTGTCAAATCCTCGATGCTATGAGGACTCACAAAATCTTCACTTGCTTGCTCTACTAAGATCCTAGCCATAGAAATGGAAGTGAAGATTGCTGGACCCTACATTTGATAATAATGTAGGCAAGAGTATGCGTTAGTAAAAATATTACTAAATGTGATGGCTAGCATAAATCATTAATATAAGCATATCATAAGTATTAGTCAACACAAAACATATACCATAATCATAAGACATACATCATAAACTTAAGCCATAAGCATAAGAGATAACAACATAGGCATAGGCATAATCAATGCATCTAGATCAACATAACATAAGAGAAACACTTCATATGTAACCTCAAGGCATGCTTGTGCAATGCATGAATAAGACCTCATAAATCTCACCATGCTAAGCAAACTACTTTAGGCCCTCATTCATATTCATCATCTTTTGATCTCATCCTTAGCTTATTTCTCATAGAAAAGGGAACATTCACCTTTAGTCAAACATATGAAGGAAGGCAATTATAGAAACAATCCAAGCTAAGCTAACATCATACAATCAATCTTATTTAGAAACATACTTACAATACTTCCTTGAAGTAATCTTGTTTCATCATAAACATGCTACTTTGATTTGGGGCTTGTCCCTCATATTCATACTAATCATGGAAGAGTAACTTTCTACTAGTCCATAGCATAACATCGCTCATGAATGGTTCCTATTTACCAATTCAAGGTTATCAAGGAAAATCACCTTACTATGCTAGACCAAGCTATCATGGGAGGCATACTCTCATGCAAGTTCAAGCTACTCAAGGAAGTGTACTATTGCTCAATCAAAGCTATCATGAAATGATGTGGCCTCATCAAGTCAAGCTGTCATGCAAGCTTTCTATTATGCTGATCCAAGCTACATTGGAAGGGTACAATTTCTCAATCCATGGTTATCCATGAGTTCTACTATCTCAAGATACCATGCATGGTCTTGTCTTACCAAGTCAAGCTATTCATGAAGGGATATCACATCACTACTTCAAGCTAACATAGTTCATACATGCTTGATTCATTTTAGGCAATTCTATGGACATGGAGATTGTTGCTAGAAACCCGGACTCAACTAGTGTAAAGGTCTCCATCTCATGAGATATACTTGGGAACCCGTACTCAACTAGTATAAAAGGATCTCATTTGGAAGCTGGACTAAGCATACATAAAAGCTTCCTCCTCATGTTCAATATCATAATCATGGACACTTTACTGTCAAAGTGTTATTGAAGCATTTACATAGGTTCTATAAGACATGCATAATCCCATACATTCATAATATAGGTCATGTGGGTAAAGTCCTTCCACAACAATACCATATACAAATCATCCTACATACAAGCTACACTCTCAAAGCCTTAACATTCATAGTTCATAATATTAGCCTTACTCTCAAAGCAATACTCTTCATGATCATGATGTAGGCCTAAATCTCAAGACATTCTAATCACATGTTTCATTCTTAAGCAATTCTAATCATATATAATAATATAGGCTCAATCTCAAGAACTATTAATCATAAATAATCATATAAGCTTTAATCTAATCAATTCATATCTATATGCTTTACTGTTAAGCAATTCATATCTAGGTTCCCTAATCTCAAGCAATTCATAAAGTAATTCATCAATCTTAGAAGATCACATCTAAGCCCTCCATTTCCCCTTTCATGGCATAACATCCAACTATATCATATTCACTCTAAAATCATAGGTTAAGCATGAATACATGTATAATCATACTAAAAACATGCAATTCCATCATAAAAACCATAAACAGTAACAATCCACTCTATTGGATCATAACCCATAACATTAGAAGAAACCCTAGTTTGACTTGGGGAATTATTCTTCTAAATTGGGAAAAATATGGGGGCTTCATGGAAAGAAGGAATCCATGAATGAATAAATCATCATACCTTTATTATAATGCCCACAAAAGCTTGAATATTGGAGGACTTGACCTAGATTGGTTCTTCTTCTTCTTCTTGATTCTTCTTCTAGAGAGAGAATACTTGAGAGAGAATTGGGTTTCTTTTGGGGTCTTGAAATAATGACTTAATTTAGGGGTTTAAAGTCTTTGTATAGGTGTTCTAGATTAGGGTAAAATGACACCACTTAATCCTAATTAAAACCAGAAAATCCCAAAGTACCCCTAAACTTAACCACCTAAAACTACCTCACTGCCCCATCCATGAGACCCCAACCATGAGGCATAGGTGGACCTACGATCCATCCTAGTTGGACGTGGTTTGGGGTCTGAAACTCTGGAAAATTGGTCCTTGACCTACAAAGCCCAACTACATGGCGTTGACCCATCCACGGGGCGTGGGTCCTTTCCAGTGGTTACTGCCTTAGAAATATTTCAACGGGCTCATCCATGAGGCTTCCCATGGAGCGTGGGTCCAACCACGGGGCGTGGATAGCCCTCATGGGTGACACCTTGATGCTCTAACATGCTAAACCGTCTATTTTAGTTCAGGGTGTTACATTCATGTTTTGATCCGCATGAGTTAGCTTATTGAGTCTACATTGAAAGATTTGCACTGAGTGAAGGACCTGATTGAGAAAGCAATGTGATTTCTTGAGTTTGTATATTTGCTTCTACATAAGTGTCGTTTAGAGTGTTAGTGTGTCGCTCGAGGACAAACAACAATTTTAAGTTGAGGGTGTTGGTATACATGAGTTTACGGTATTTTTGATGCATTTCATTGGAGTTTTGTGGGATTCTTGAGCATTTTGTTATTATATATGATGATTTTTGTGTAGTTCTTGCAGGAAATAGGTTTGAGATGCGGTTGATTGAGATAAGGGCTGAAAATTGCAGAAGTGGCCAGTGATAGAGCCAACCACGGACCGTAGGTCTAGTGACGGGCCATAGTGCTACAAGGTAGATGAGGGTTCAAGGAAGTCTGACCAAGTGTGGAACCATGGAGGCCAACACCTCCCCGTAGATTGATTGACGGACCGTCTTGCACGTCTGTCGTTTGTGATCAGAAAGTTGAAGTTTGAGTACTTGAACCACAGAGGCAGTTGATGGATGGTAACCCAACACATGGACCATAGGTGGCAGCCGTTGTCTGAAGGCCATGAAATATTGTTCAAGTGCTGATCCACGAAGGGAGACCACAGACCGTAGGTTGACCCACAGTTCGTAGGTCGTGTCAATGATTGAAACCGCGGCTGAGCTGTTATTTCCTTAGTTTGTTTCCTACTTGGTTTAGGATTTGTTTACTATAAATATTAGTTGTTATTTCCATTTTTGGGGTTAGAGAATATTGGAGACTTTTGTTTTGGTCTTTGGAATTATTTTGCAAAACTTTTGGCACTTTAATTCCGGAAGCTAGTTTTATGCAATTTGCACTTTGAATTTCAATTCAAGATTTTGGTTTTCATCTATTCTAATTGTAAGTTCATGATTTCTTCTAACCCTAATATGAATTGTAAACTCTCAAGCATGAGTGGCTAAATCCACTATTAGGTTGTGGGAACCATGAGCAATTAACAACGTATGACTAATAACTAAGTAATTCTTGAATAGTGTTTATGCATGTATTGTTAACCTTTTCATTTAAAAGCCTTTCTAGTGGTGCACAATGTTAGAACTCTCCTCGTTCCTACTTGCCTTACCAAGGGGACAATGAATGAGAAAAAGATTAATTAGTTAAGGATTTGCTGCTATCTAATAGTCATACTTTAATCAGTTGACGTGAGGGTGAATACCCAACTCAATTGACACGAGGACTAATTTGGGGTAAAGGTAAGGGTTAGTAAAGCACACACCCGTAGATTTACCAACTCGTGAGTGAAAGTTCCTACTTAGATTACCAATAACTTTGGAATACATAACTTATCGGCCTTGCATGTCAAACACTAGGATAGAATTACTGCGTTAAGAGCTTGTGGGAAACACATATGCCCTAGTTTTCATCTCCTATTGATATTTCAAAATTGCAAACTTGGTTACTTGTTACTGATACAATCAGCAATATTTTATTTTATTTGCAACCCCTCCCCTTTTGTTACTTTTTTTCAGAAATAGTTTGACTAAATGAAGATAATTGTGAGTTAGCTTAACTCTTAACCATATTCCTCGTGGGATCGACCCTAGCCTTTAAAGTTAGGTTCTTTACTTGTTAACGATCGCTTATACTTCTTTCGAGAGGTGTAATTTGAGCATATAATTGGACTACTCAACTCAATGGCTTTCATGGGTAACATGTAGTAGTCCCACGACTAGGAATATAATCTCAAAAGGATTAGAAACTCAATACTTAAGACTTAGAACTTGAAAATACTACTCCTCTCAAAGATATTCAATTTATGGAGTTCATGTAGAATTTATAAGCATGAATGACTCGACTGAAGGGTCTACATAACAATATGAAACTCATGTATGCGACTCTTCTCATTCTCATACTTACTTCCTCAAAACTTAGCTCAAATCGATAATTGATCTCAAAGGATTCAAAATTGAACTCAAAGACTTTCTTGAACTCTAATCTTAACTCTTTCTTGAATTTGAATTATGAATTCAAGAGTTATGATTCATGATAAGAAGGATCTCAATTATAGTGTAGAATCATGAATACATTCTCCTCACACTCAGGCTCACTTATTGTAACACTCCGAAGACTAGTAGGCTAAACTAGGGATTGATGTGAGGGTTAGAGTCGTAAATAACTCTTGGTACTCAATATATATATGCTTTTGGGTTAAATCATCAAGGTACAACCCCCCAAGGACCAACCATGGGTCGTTGAGGAGGACCTTCAAAAGATGACAAGAGTGTGCCTGGGCAGTCCACCCATGAGGGGGAACCACGACCAGTAGGTGGACCCACGCCTCGTGGGTGAGGGCCGTTGGTCAAGGCCCCAGGAACCATGCCCCAGAACCCCTACCATGGTTCACCAGTACTGTAACACCCCATATTTTAGTGAGTTGAACTAGTGTGTTGTAGAGTCTTGTACTGGAGTTTTGGAGTGTTGTATGAGGGTTAAACCTCAAATAAAAGACTCCCGTACTTAGAATGACATGTTTAGGGTTTAAACGTCCGGGTACGACTCCCTAAGGACCACCCAAGGGGTCCTTGCAGAGGACCCCAACACTGCCCAAAAAGCTATCAAAATAGCTTGGTTCACGAAACCAATTGATGCCAATTAGATTAACCTATGCCCCGTAGGTCATGGGCGTAGGTCAGGGCCTGAAACCCCTGCAACTGATGAGCTCTAGGTCCAAACTACGGACCCAAATCATGTCCCGTGAACCCATCCATGGTCCGTGGATGGGTGGTCCGTAGGTGCTGCCAGTTTTAGAGTTTTAGTTTTTAAGTTAATGTTTAGGGGTTAGTTTTGTAATTAGTTGAGGGGTTAAGAGGGACGATTAATTAGTTAATTAGCCACCTATAAATATTTAATAGAACCTAAACTAATCACTTTAACTCATTCATATAAAGACCCAAAACTCTCACAAAAAATCATCTCTCTAGAATAGAAGAAGAAGAGGAAGAAGAGAAGAGAAGAGGGCAGCAACTTAGGGCAATTTTCCCCATTGCTTCAAGCTTTGTTTAGGGATTTTATTGAAGGTATGTTAAGCTTAATCATCCATAGGTTCTTTTCCCATGGAGCCCCCGTAGTTTTCCCCAAATTGGAAGTCAAAAACCCAAATTCTAGCTAGGGTTGTCCTTGCATTGTGGGTAGGGTTTGGGTGTAATTCCAATCTAGTGGATATCACCCAATTATAATTTATTTAGCTTTGTTTAATGATAATATGATGATTTCATGTGATTTTTATGGTAAAGCCTAGTCTAAATTGATGAATGTTATCTTTTTGGGTTTATGCCATTAGAAGCAAAGTTGAAGGTTCATATGTGATCTTCCTAATTCAATGTTGTGTGTAGTAGTTGATCAAAGTTAGGATCATATAATCATGAATTGAACTAGAATCTATTGTATATGATTGATCTTGACTTGTAAAGTTAGAATTGAACCTTTATGATCAATTAAGACTAGAATCACCTAATAATGGAAGATGTGATCAAATTACCTTGAAATTTAGGTATTAAGAAGAAATTAAGAAAGAAACCTTGAGAGTAGGGTTTGTGATCATGATATCTAGGGATTTAGGGTGAAGCTAATGTGATTAACTATTGATGTAAAGGCTTTGTGAGTAAAGTCTAAAAGAGAATAGAAGTCTAATAGGTTCGATTATGGTGAAAGGCCTATACTCACCTAACCTACCTTATGAAGGCTTGATAGATGAAAGTGATATGATCACTTGAATATGGATTTATTGTCAAGGACATCTTTCCATGAGAGATGCGTGTTAAGCAAGCCTTAACAAGTAAACCTTGAGGTGTATGCTTGGCCTCAAGTGGATATTGAAGATGAGATGGAGTGTCATACAAGATAGGGTCCGGACTCCAAGAAGAAAGGAGAGCCACACCTAGTTGATGTGAGGATTATCTAAGTAAAAAGGGGGAACTCTTACAGAGTAGAGTGTGGGTTTTCCCAAAGTTAGGTCTCATGAGATGGGAGCCTTCACATAGTTGAGGCAAGGTTCTTAGTAGTAATCTCCATATCCTATGAACTAAGACATGCTTGAGATGTATCTCATAGTGTTCTAAAGCATAATTGAACTAAGACTTACTTAATGAAGTACCTCATAGCGTTAAAGAGTATAAGTGGACTTAGACATGCTTAAGGTAGTATCTCATAGGGTGCATGTGAAGAGTGAACTTAGACATGTTAAAGGAAGTATACCATAGGGTTCAATCTAATAATTAACTAAGATGTGCTTAAGAGAGTACCTCATAGTGTTCTAAAGTTAAAGAGAGGAACTAGGTTCCAAATCAAGAAGTGTTAGCATGTGGACCTAAAGGTAGTACTGAGAATTTATGGTATTATGGGGTGCTATGCATGCATTGCACAAGTATGACTTAGGGTCACTAAAGAGAAGTCTTGAGATAAGATTGTGCTAGAGTTGCCTTTCCTAGTTATAATTGACTAAAGGTGAGAGATTCCCTTAGTTAAGATAGTTAAACTAATAATGAGGCCAAAGTAGGGTGAATATGACTAGGATGACTTCAAGGCTATGCTTAGTGTGAAGGGTAGTATGGGATGCCTTTCATGCATTGCACAAATGTGTCTTGGGGTTACTTAGAAGTATGGTACCCTTATGGCATAGAGAAGCTTAAGAGTTGACGATGTACATAGATTACAATTAAGATAACATGAAGACCTAAGTCTTTAATATGAAGGTGGACTATGCCCAAGAATGACCAAAGAGTGGTACTTAGCTTGGATGGTAGTATGGGATGCTATCCTTGCATTGCACAAGTATACTTGGAGGTGGCTTGGGAAGTAGTTCTCTTGTAATATGAAGGACTTAAGGTTGAAGTATGTAACCATGAAAGTCTAAGTAAAGACTATGCCATGAACATGATGTATCTCCAATGCTCATAAAATGTGTCTTATGTTGCCTTGTGTTTATATGATGCTTGTGTTGATGATTATTCTATGGCTATGTTGATTATGTTATGACCATGTTATTATCTGTTATGCTTATGTCTTATGTTAACTAACTATTTGAGATGCTGTTATGATGTTGGGCTAGCTTTCATACTTGGTACATTTTGTACTAACGCATATTGCCTACATTCTAATCAAATGTAGGGTTGAGGAGATTGAGTTGCTTTTGGAGGCTAGGTTTCTAAGGTGCAAGAAGAGTTGAAGATCTGGGTGAGTCCTCATACCTTCGAGGACAAAATCCACCTTACCTTTATGTCTTTTATTTTTATGTTAAGACTATTGTATGGGCTGTGTCCCAAGAGTTTATTCTAAAAGTTGTATTAGATGATTTGAAAAAAAGTATAGAAAGTCTTCCGCTTGCTTTTACGAAAAATGAATGCGATTGTAAAACTTTTAAATTTTCCCATATTTTTTATTATCTTATGTTAAGAATGTGCTAAGGGCTTGTATGCGACCCCTTCGGGGTTAACTATGCCATGTTACGTCTAGGGGTACCCTTGGGTCGTGACAAACTTTGTATCAGAGTATAAGGTTTTGTTATAAATTTTATTATGTCTCAAACCACGTCTAAGTAGAGTCTTATTCATGAGTGTGGGTCGAGACATATTTTATGAATAGGAGGCTATTGGATGCTTAGGAAAAAAATCTCACTTCTTTATTCTCCAAGTCGTGCCATAGATCTATAAGTTCTCTCTCTTATCCCTTATCCGATGGTCTTTAGGAGGTGACTATTTGGAGGGTTTATGCTACAAGGAGTGATGGAGAATGGTTGGTTGAGATGCCAATTATGGCTTTGTGAGTTGGTAAGATTTGAGATGAAAGACTTTGAAGTTGTTTTTAGTATGCATTATGTTTAGAAAAGTTTGTGTAGGCTTACTCCCAAGTGGGGGATAGTGTTCCTTTCTAGCAAGGTTATTGTGTGGTTATGTTTAGTTGTTGGTAGAACCCGACTTAGCTATAATGAGTTTTGAGGTATGTTGATAGATTGGTTGAATAGGGTGTTTGAGTAATGCCTAGATGGGTTGAGTGAATAGACTCCTCAAAGAAGGATAGAAGTGTAATTCACCATGGTTTAGAATCATTTTGTGTGGTGATGTGAAATCTAAGTGATGTTCATGAATTAGAGTTCCTAGAAATGTTCACCTTGAGAGGTGTGGTGAGTATGAGAAGTTTAGTCCCAGTTTGTTAGACTCATGTGAGATCTTGAGTGAGGTTAGTAAGGTTGGTTTTGAGCTTTAGTTGCTTAGTGAGAACCTCACTAATTTAGAAGTACCGGTAAAGGTCTTGGACCGGCAAGTCAAGAAATAAAAGAACAAGGAAGTTGTTCCATAGATTGGTAAGGAGTGTTATTTAGTAAGGAATATGGTTAAGAGTGCTACTTCGGAGGCCAAGGGCCAATGAGATGTTCCGATGTCCTCATCCTTTCCTTCTACTCTCATTCAAGCTTGAGATGATAAGTTCCTCTTGATTTGCATTTATGTGAAGTCATGTGTTAATAGTATGTTTCCATGATCCTCTTATGTGATGCATGTTCATGAAATGCTTAGGTCTAGTTAGAAATGACTTAAATGCATTGTTTCCTCATGTTGTAATGCATTTGAATAAGACTTGCATATAGACTTCATGAATTGATTATGAGCATGCCTTAGTGGTTGGAGTTGGAGGGTTTCTCCTCGAATAGATGCTTTTATGATAAGTTGCATTTTAGGCTACATGTGTGTGTGTTGAGCATGTTTTAGCTAGGAGATGTTAGTTCCTCCTTGAAAATGAGTAGATATAGGATTTGATGCATTTTGGGTTGGTAGAACTAGTTCCTACTCCCTTGTGTTGCATTGTATGTGTTTAGCTTGGAATTGAGGTTTTCTTCCTTGATTATGTGCATTAGATGTAGTGCATGCATAATGGGCTGCTAAGTTAGAGTTTAGACTTTAAGAAGTATTTAAAGTGTCATTCAAGGACGAATGTTCCCAAGTGGGGCATAATGTAACACCCCATATTTTATTGAGTTGAACTAGTGTGTTGTAGAGTCTTGTAGTGGAGTTTTGGAGTGTTGTATGAGGGTTAAAACTCAAATAAATGACTCCCGTACTTATAATGACATGTTTAGGGGTTAAACGTCTAGGTACGACTCCCCAAGGACCACCCAAGGGGTCCTTGAGGAGGACCCCAACACTGCCCAAAAAGCTGTCAAAACAGCTTGGTTCACGAGACCAATTGACGCCCAGTAGATCAACCTACGCCCCGTAGGTCATGGGCGTAGGTCAAAACCTGCAACACCCTGCAACTTATGAACCCCAGGTCCAAACCACAGACCCAAATCACTCCCCGTGAACCCATCCACGGTCCGTGGATGGGTGGTCCGTAGGTGCTGCCAGTTTTGGAGTTTTAGTTTTTAAGTTAGTGTTTAGGGGTTAGTTTAGTAATTAGTTGAGGGGGTTAGGAGGGACGATTAGTTAGTTAATTAACCTCCTATATATAGTTAATATACCCTAAACTAATCATTTTAACTCATTCATGTAAAGATGTGCTAGGATCCTTGAACCTAGTTGTGATCTTACATATAAGAACACCTTAGATGTCCCTAGTGAGCATGACACCTTTCTATATTATCTATTTGCATATGATGATACTCATGTTTTTGTAGGTACCATATTTTATGTTAATAGTGGAATCAATGGGGGTAAATGATAATCTTCTTGACTCGATGCTATATTTTTCCTTCCCATGTGACCTCGATATTGGTCTAAATTGTGATGGGTATCGTAGTAACACCTTTTTTCATTCATGTGATTTTTACTTGGTGTTATTACTTGATCATATGTGCTTGAATGAGGTTTGTTTACCAAGTTGTGGGGGGGGGATACTATTGTATTTGACCCCGCTCATGAATTGGGAATAACTACATTCAAGAAGTTAGCTAGTGCTTTGGATAGAATCTTAATTTTGGTTAACTTTTATTATGCCCTTGCACTTTGTTTTGAGAATGTTTATGTGCTACTTGATATAAGAGAGGTCTTGTGCTTGTTTGACTGTGGAACCAATGAGGGCTTTCATATGACGTTGTTTAAGTGTATTGGTTCGTACGCTCTACCCCTTTGTCAATGTTTCGTACTTAGCCAAGTATCTATTGCTTTGATGGGTTACAAACTCTTACTTGATATTTGTGATGCTTGGTTATATGTTAAGTTTGTGGATCCTTGGCATGGTGATGAAATTGTTATTGCTAATGCTAACCCTAATGCCATGAGGATCTCGTTCTTGTTTGCTCCCCCTAGGGTTTTGCAAGGTATGTATTTGAGGACAAATCCTTTTCAAGAAGGGGAGACCTAATGATACGATTCTCATAAAAAGAATCACCAAAACAACGGGAATCAAATACAAGAAAGTAAAGGATAAATAGATAGACACAAAAAGAGGAAACAAAGAGCAGCCAAAGGGTATATTAAACCCAAAGACCTCACCTCGTTAATCCAACAAGAAGCACTTAACTCTTACGAAGACCTCAAGGGAATCAATATCCCAAGCAACCCCCATTTCTAAACAAGAATCAACAAAAGTTTTACGAAGCTTTCAAACACTCACACAAGGAGTTTAGGTTTACAACCACAATAATAAAAATCAGTCTAACCCTAAAAGGAACCCTAAGACACCTATTTATAGGATTAGGCATTATTACATAGATGGGCCCAAAAGTGACCCGAAATGGGTGAACTAAGTCGGGCACGCCCAATCCTCTTGGCGAGTCACCGATAAGTCGGTGATGTGCACTGCTTCCTTGGCTTCTCCCTTGATGGCTACTGTAACTTTTGGCGGTCTGGGGATTAATGGGCGATGCACCAAATGTCCTCCATGCTCGCCGAATGGGCCCTTCTCTTGCAGCTCATTGGATCAGTTGGCGATCTTGGAACCCTCGCCAAAGGGCTTTGGGGAGTCGCCTAAGTGTCCTTCAGCTCGCCGAATGGAGCACATTATTCACTTGCTCCTCCTCGATTCGTTAGGACTCCCACGCTCCAAGCTATCATCCAAGCATGGTGTTGCCCAACTGGGAGCTCCTTCAAGGTGCATATGTTCCTATGCAACGCATGGAACTCCCTCCTTGGCATCCATACACGTCAAACAACCTCCATCATTGTGAACACTCCATCAAAGCATTGAAGTTCATGAATGGATAGGCTTGATGTAATACATTTTACATCAAAGCCTCCTACCTGCGCTAAGTGTGGTAGGAACCACTCAGGTACATGTCGTGAGGGCTCCACTGGTTGTTTCAAGTGTGGTCAGAATGGTCACGGCTTATGAGAATGTCCAAAGAATAAGTAAGGTAATGATAATGAGGGCAATAGAGCCCAGTCTTCTTCAGTCGCTCCACCAGACAGAGCTGCACCTAGAGGGGATACTTTCGGTACTAGCGGAGGAACAAACCGCTTGCATGCTATCAATAGTCGCCAAGAGCAAGAGGATTCACTAGATGTTGTTACTAGTATGATCCAAGTCTTTGACTTTACTGTTTATGCTTTTCTAGACCCAGGAGTGAGTTTATCTTTTGTAACTCCATATGATGCTATGAATTTTAATGTTATTCTTGAGCAACGTAGTGAACCATTCAGTGTTTCTACACCTGTTGGTGAGTTTATTCTAGCAAAGAGAGTCTATCGTCATTGTCCCTTTTTCGTCAATCACATGAGTACCATGGCTGATTTAATTGAGTTAGACATGGTAGATTTTGATGTCATTCTTGGTATGGAATGACTTCATGCATGTTATACCTCAGTTGATTGTAGAACTCGAGTTGTCAAGTTTCAGTTTCCAAATGATCCGGTCTTAAAGTGGAAAAGCAGTTTAGCAGTGCCTAAGGGTAATTTTATTTCGTATCTTAAGGCAAGGAAGTAGTTTCTAAAGGGTGTGTCTATCACTTAGTCCAAGTTACTGACTCTAGTGTTGAGATACCTCATATTCAGTCAGTTCCAGTAGTAAAAAAGTTCCCAGAAGGCTTTCCAGATGATCTTCCCGGAGTCCCTCCTAAGAAAGAGATACACTTCGGTATAGATATTCTCCGAGATACTCATCCTATATCTATTCCGCCATATAGAATGGCACTAACAGAGTTGAAAGAGCAGTTAAAGGATCTCTTAGATAAGGGCTTTATTCGACCAGGTGTCTCACCTTGAGGCGCTCCGGTCTTATTTGTGAGAAAGAAACATGGTTCCCTTAGGATGTGTATAGATTACCTCCAATTGAACAAGGTCACCATCAAAAATAAGTATCCTCTTTTGAGAATTGATGATCTTTTTTATCAGCTTCAGGCTATGACGACCCAAGGCTAGCCCCTAGACGGAACACCGCGTACTTGACCCCGAAGGGGTCTCATACAAGCCTCTAGCATCATCATTAGATCAGACATAGAAAATAATGTGGAAAAATTTAAAAATTTACAGTCGAAGTTCAACTTCACTTTTCATAAAAGAAAGTAGTAGGAAAAACTAGACTTTGTCTCATTTACCATCTAAACATAGGAATATAAAGTTTTGGGACTTAGCCATTTACATCAACAATAGTATCAATATACGAGATACAAATGAAACTAAGAAATAGGAAATCTCATCCTCGAACTTAAGGACTCACCACAACTTAGAGATAAGCAATCCAAGTCTTCTTCAAAGGACAGTGAAAGTCACCTAGCCGGAACCTACACTCATTAAGATGTAGAAGGAAGAAAGGGTTAGCACATAATATGTACTAAGTATGGAAACATGCATAAAATCCTTAAAACATGATAAATGGACATTTTATTTGAAAAGAATGCATTTATCCACTTTGGAAACCAACATACATTTCCAATGTCAAAGACAAGCCATAATCACATTTATATCCACAACATGGTAACACCAACACGTTAGCAACCCCTAAGGAATACTTGTGCAATGTATGGTTCGCATCCCATAATACCAACAATACCAAGTACTCCTTTGAAGCTACCTTGGTAATATATGTCACCTTTGGACCTCATCATATTCAGTAGTCATTAACAAGGAACTAGTCATTTACATTACTTGGACATAAGGAAAGTCATTCATATCAACTATCAATTCAACATACATGCATAAACTCATATTTCACCACAACATAACATGAAAGAACCATCTCATAACATCCTACCACGTCTACTTGTGCAATGTGGAAGTGAAGTCCCATACCCCCACTCCTACTAAGTAAACTCACCAGGAAGTCATAGTATAGTTCATGTCTCACTCATTATCTTTATTATATATGAAAAAGTTGCCATAACCGACATAAATCATGTGATCTACTTTGAATCCGGTGTCATATAACCCCACACCAAAAGAAGGTGTCCTACTTGCATAAGGTAGAACTAAATATATATAGCTAGAAGGTGGATCCACTAGCTAAGGTCCTATGTTGGCACATAGTTATGGGATAGGGAGATTGCTTCTAGAAACCCGCCCTATTGCATTAGAGGAGGGGCTTCCATCTTATGAGTTCACTTAGATGACCCAACCTATTGCATTAGCGGAAAGGCCTTTACCTCATTGTCCATATCCACTCGTTTCTAAGCATTATTCCCCAAATTATACATAATTAGTCTTAAATTGCATTTACATGTGTGAAGGAGTGTTTTAACCTTCATTCAATACAATTCATCAAAATAGCTCATAGATTCATTGAAGGTGAGAATGTACTTTCAACCATAGAATCAACATTAACATGTGAGTAGAACATTCACAATACATTCATAGTGTTAGCATGGGAAATATCCTTTCAATCAAACAACAATGTTATCACCATCCTAGACAAGTCATACATAAATATGTGTATATGGTAAGGGGATAATTGACCTTTCCATAATGCCTCAATTTACACAATGGTGATAAGATCTTTACCTTTCAAGTGAATTATAAGTTCACATATAACTCCCATCATTCATGAACAAACCTCCACAATTTACCCCCTTCAAGGGTCATGAACAAAATCTCACTATCATACTTAGAATACTAGTTTAAGCATGAATAAACAAGATTCAATAACTAGGTTAACAGAGATACAATTCATAGTCTTCATCTTGCATCAACAAACCCATCATAATTCTTGAAATTGGGGTCATGGGATAATACATGGGTTCATGGGGAAATTTACAATAAAATTCACCATTAAACATCAAATCATCCATAATATAATGCAAATAACATAATAAAATCATTTTTAGGAAGAACTCATGACTAGAATAGAAACCTTAGTTTTTGAACATTATACCAATTTCGAAACTAAAGTTTGAAGGGCTTCATAGAGAAAAGTGTTCCCTGAATCAAGGTCCCCATACCTTAATTGAAGCTTTTCCCATGATTTGGATTTGAGAGGATTGATTCTTGAGCCCTAATCTTGAAGTTGTTGGTGTTCTTCAATGGAAGAACTATAAAGAGAAGAGGATTTGGGTAAATATTTGGGTGTTGTGAATTAATGACCAAGTCTTGTATATGACTTAAAATCAATATATATTTTACATCTAAAATACCCAAAACACCCCACATTAATTGGACTAAAATAGGAAATGACTTGTTTAACTCTCATTTAAAAGTCCCGTCCAGGCACCAAGGCAACTTTCACGAGCCATGGTAAGGACCACGGCTCGTGGTCCTGCCCGTGAAGGTGAGGCAGTGTCCTCCATTTTTGTGTCTAAAGTTCCATCGCCCAAGTCATCTCCACGGGCCTCTTCACGGCTCGTGAAATGGACCACGGCACGTGGTCATGCCCGTGGAGTCGGGGCAGTGACTATGTCATTTGGGGCCATTTGGCTATTTGCCTAAGGGAACTTCACTAGATCCTCCCTTGGTCGTGGTCAAGACCACGAACCGTGGTGATGGCCGTTAAGTTGAGGCAGTAGCTAGGGAATTTGGTGGCCAAACTTTCAAGGCCAAGGCGAGACCACGACTACCTTCACGAGCCGTGGTAAGGACCACGACTCGTGGTCCTTGATGAGTCCACAAATTGGACTCATTTAGGGCTATATTTTAATAGAAATTGTGTCCTCAAATGTTTATTTTATCTCGATATCTGATGAAAACCTTTGAGTTTTAGGTATTTGAAGTTTAAGGGAAAGCATGGACACTATCGAGAAAAACGAATCAAAAAAAGCTAAAAGAACGAAGAAATGAAGATCTGCGAATCGCTGAACCCATTCGGTGAATTGCCAATAGATCGCATATTGGCCTTTTGTTCCAGTGTGTTGAGCCATGAAGGAAAGGAACAAATTGGTGGTGAAAAGGAGCACTCGGCGTATCACAGAGCGAATCCACGAGCCAGTGTTACACCACCCAATGATGCAGGACACAAAGATGCTGAAGGCAACTGATGAAAGACGACGAAGTCGACCAAAGGGCGGATCAAATAGAAGCATAGGCAAATTGGATGGGTATTTTCCTTGCAGACCCTTTGTATGTTATTCTGACCCCCTAATGCACGGTAACTTTCGGCGAACAAACCCATGATCGCCAAAAGGACCTTCCCATCGCCTATTTGCTATAATTTGAAGCCAATACTTTCAGTGAGCCCGAGTAAGCTCGCCAAAGAGGTTCAGCGACTCGTCGATCCACTTGGCAAGTCTTCTTGCAGTAGATTGCCTATGCTTCTATTTGATTTTTTTCTAAGTCATCCCAATCTTTTGCAAATATGGTACGTACAAATCTAACCGAACCACCCCAGAAAAAGGCAAAAGGGATTTCAATAAATGAAGAAAGATCAAACCCTCCAAAGATGAGATGGGATGACCTCCAACCGAGAGACAAAGGCAAGAGGAAAAAACATATAGATAGAAAAGGAGTAGCTACTGAGCTAGCTTTCTCTTAACCAGAGGATGAACAACCTCTGATTAATCAAAGGGATACGCTCCGTGCCAGACCTTAGTCCACAACCACCAGTACTCCTTCAGCTGCTACCCCACATACAACTTAATCAGTGCCAGCTCTGGCACCCTTAGTAACTCCTGCACTGCCTATTGCTCCTCTACCTAGATTGTTGAATAGACTAAAAGGTGAAGGAGTCCAGATTATCATAGAGTATAGCTTCTATCTACGGAGGGTCTGCAAGGAAAATACCCAGTTGTTTTGGACACCCTCCACTACCACAAGTTTGAGAAGTTCACATGGCCCGGAGGCCCTTACATTCCTTCTTGGGTGAGAGAATTTTACACTACTTATAGGTAGTTGGTGCCTAAGAAAAAGAAGAAGGCAAGTGCGTTTCGACCGGTGAAGTCTATCATGGTCAGAGGCAAAGAAGTGGAGTGTCAGAGTGAGCATATTAATGTTGTGGTGGATAGACCGTTGGACTCTGTACTTCCTTACGAGGGGTTGCTAATTGTTCATTCCCTGGACGATTTGAAAGGTTGGTTGGCTCCAATGATTTCTGACACCACCTCTAGGTGGATTGATGCAGGGTCTCCTATTGAGAAGAGGGACATGAACATCGCCTTCAGGTTCTGGTTTGGTTTCATCAACAACACTATAATGTCATCCCAGAACGAGTCTATTATTTGCCATCCTAAGGCAGCTTGCCTTGTTTTTATCATGGCTAGGAGGCGGATCAATTTGGGACTGTTGATGTCGTAAGAAATGGCCATAAGGGCCAAATAGAAGCTGACGTCTCTGCCATTTCTAGTTCTGGTCACTGAGCTGTGCCGACGAGCTAGAGTACCTCGTGACACTACGAGGGATGTTGAGGTCACCCCGTCTTCCTCCACCGATATCTAGCATATTGAGGCCAAGTTCACACGAGAGGAGTTTGATAGGAGGAGAGCAACTCCAGCAGACATTTATCCAGAGGTTAATGTTGACTCATTACAAGTAGAGGCATCTTTTCTGGCTCCGGCCTCTGAGCCCTCAGGTATACCCGCTCCTTCTTCTTCTTCCTCACAGGTTCCAAGTGCTTCCTCATCCTCCCAGTCTGGCAGGATAACTTAGGCCATGATTGATATACTGTGAGTATATGTTATTTCTAATACATTTCACTTACAAGTTGTGTGTGTCTAGGGCCTTTTTATATTGGTTTTTATGTGTCTTGATCATATTTTGCAGGAAAGATGTTCAGGCGCGGAAGTATAGAGACAGCTGAAAGAAATGCTGAAAAAGGGCATTCATGGAGGTGATCTACGAACCGTTGGTCCACTTACAGTCTGTAGGTGATGACCGTAGATCAGCAAGCAAGGTATGGAAGACAAATCAGGGAAATCTGACCAAGTGTGGAACCACGGTGGCCATTGACGGTCCGTAGATTGATCTACGGACCGTACTGTTGATCCGCAGATTGATACTGCGAGGGTTCCAGTACCTGATTTTTGAAGATTCCAGGAGGGGATTGACGGACCGCAGATCGATCTACGGTCCGTACTGCTAGTCCATCGGTTGCTTCAGAGAAGCTGATTTTTGGAAGATAAAGTATTTTCTAAGTCCTGACTGACGGAAGGGACTTACGGACCGTAGATCCATCGACGGTCCGTAAGTCAGTCTCGTGGAATGAAGGCGCGTACCTGAATAAACTTTCCTTAATTTATTTCCCTTTTAAATTTAGGATTTGTTTTCTATAAATAGGGCATGTAAACCTCGTTTTTGGGGGTTAGACATTATTATTCTAGTTTTACTTTGTGACTTAGGAGATTAATTGGAAAACCTAACAATTTTTGATTTACTAAGTTCGTTTTGAAGATTTTGGCTATGCAATTCAAGTTGAATTTCTGGGTTTATTATTCCGTTTACGTAAGTTCATGATTTCTTCATCTAAAATTATGAATTGTGTTCTTGCTATTAGGGGTAACTAAACTTCACAACTAGGGTTGTGGGATCCATGAGCGATTAACAAAGTATGAATAGTAATTAAGTAATTCTTGAATAGTGTTTTGCATGCATTGATAATTCTTTCGTTTAGAAGTCTTTTTAATGAGTGCACGCGTTAGAACTCGCCTTGTTGCTACTTGCCGGACCAAGGAGGTAATCAACAAGAAAAGAATTATCAACATAGATTTAGTGTGATACTATC